>MU380479.1:0-29402 GCA_022495085.1 Xylaria sp. FL1042
AATAATTATTTAATAAAAAGTTTTTAATATATAAATAAAATAATATTAAAAAAAGATTATAAAAAGCTATAAAAAATAATTAAATAGTTATTATAGTAAAATAATTAAAAAAAAGTAAATTTAATAAATTTAATAAAAAAAAAGTAAAAATAATAAATTTAATAAATTTAGCAAAAAAAAGCAAAAATAGCATTTTTAAGCTAATTTAATTAAAAATACTAAAACATTAATAGTTAATAATTATAATAATTATTTAAAAAAAATAATTATAGTTTTAACTATTAAATAAAAACACTTTAAATATAAGCTTTAAAATATAAGTACTTTATACCACCGTTTATATAAGTAAATATATAAATAATAAAAAATAGCTTATATTTTAAATATAAACAAGTAATATTTATAACTAGTATAAATTTTTAACTAAAGTATAATAATTACTTTAGCTAAGGCTTTATATTAAGTAAATATAAAGCAAAAAGTATATATAAATATATTTAATATATATATATATATATTTATTTAATATATTACGTAAATAAATATATATAAGTGTTAAATTATAAGTTTTTAAATGCGATATTATTATATTTATTATATACGCTATATTTAATAATTTATTTAATTATTATTAAAGTAATTTTTTTTTAACCTTAAATTTTAATTATATAATATATATTTATACCTTATATAAATTAAATATAAAACTAGTATATTTATTACACTAGTTATTATAAGTTATAATATACGCTTATTATATAAATACCTTATAAGCTTTTTATTATAGCCTAGCCTTAAAATTATTAAATTTAATATAGCCCTTTAAATAAGGTTAATTTTATTAGCCTTGCTTATACTTTTAGCCTTTAAGCGAGCGTATAGCTATTTATTAAAGCGCTTTTTTTAATAACTATAATTTGTTTTTATTTTTATATTATAGCCTACTTAGCGCGTTGGTTAAATATTTAATAAGCTTATTAATAAGCGGTTAAGTCGCTTATAATATACTTATATCTTTTATTATATAAAGCCTTTAAAAGATTTAACAGCTATAATAAAGTATATAATAATATATAATCTTGCTGCCTTTTATAAAGCGCTTATAATAATAGCTTTTTAATTATAAGATTTTATAATAACCTTTTAATATAAAGCGCTTGTTAATATATAGTAAGCTTGTTTTTTAAGCGATAAATAAAGCTATTATAATATTTAGCAGCCGTAATTAAATATTTTTTTATTATATTAACCGTTAAAATATTTAGCAGCTTTAATTTTATTAGCAATAAATAACACGCTTTTTTATAAACTTTTTTTTTTAATATATAAGATTTAATAGCCGTTATAAAAGGTCTTTATAAGTTTATTAAGCTATTAAGCAACTTATAGCTTGCTTAATCTTTTATTACGTAAAGCTTTTATAATATTTAGCAGCTATAATAAAATATATAATAATATATAATTTTATAGCTACTTTATAAAGCGCTTATTTTATAATAAACAAAGCCGTTATAATATTTAATAACCGTAATTAAGTGTTTTTTTATTATATTAACTATTAAAATATTTAGCAGCTTTAATTTTACTAGTAATAAATAATAAGCTTTTTTTTTTTTTATAAACTTTTTTTATAATTGTTATTATAAGTCTTTATAAAAATAAAGCTATTAAATAGCTTATAATATACTTAGTTTTTTACTTAGTAAAGCTTTTATAATATTTAATAGTTATAATAAATTATTTAATAATATATATATATAATCTTGCTAGCTTTTAAAAAGTGCTTATAGTTTTTATTTACTTAAAGCTTTTATAATATTTAATAGCTATAATAAAATATATAATAATATAAAATCTTGCTATTTTTTTATAACATGCTCGCGGCTTTAGCTTTTTAATTATAAAGCACTTATAATAGCTTTTTAATATAAAGCGCTTATAATAGCCTTTTAATATAAGGCGCTTATAATAGCCTTTTAGTTATAACTTTTACTTTTTTTAATAATAAGCTTATTATTAATATTTGCTTTAAAGCGTTTAATACTTTTTATAATAAGCTTATTAGCTTTTAATTATTAAATAAATAATTATATTTGCTTTTAAAATCGCGTTAACTAGCGCTTTAGCTTTTATTATTATTATTATTAAGCTTATTAACATTTAACACGCTAAAGGTTTAATAAAAGTTTAATTAAGTTATTTTTTAATATTAAGCCTTTTAAGTAAATAATAAGCTTTTTAATATAGTTTAAAAGGCTTAAAATTAATAAAATATAAAAAAGTAAAACTTTTAATTATTAAATTATAAGTTTTTAAGTGCGATATTATTATATTTGCTATATATGCTATATTTAGTAATCTGCTTAACTATTATTAAAGTGATCCTTTTTTAGCCTTAAATTTTAACTATGTATAAAACTGGTATATCCACCACACTAGCCGTTATAGGCTATAATATGCGCTCATTACGCAGATACCCCATAAGCTCCCTATTGTAGCCTAGCCCTGAAATCACCAAATCCAACAATAGGCACATACCTTAGTACCTGGTACTTGTATGATTCTGCAGGCTTGTGCTCATCTATCAGTGGATGTCCATCTATAATACTTATACTTTCGCATCGTCAACTTGATCACCACACTTGACACGAAATCGATCAGGCCACCTACCTAGGCGCCCTGAATGGGATTTTATTTGCGCCAAACCCCTTGAAAACTACATCCTTGGTACTGGATCGCGAACCATCTCGCATTCTCGTACACCCTGAAGTGATTTGCCTGCACGCGATACGATACAGCTAGTCATTCAACAACCAACGCCCGGTTCGTCTTCCATCAACTAAACGGTTTCGCCCCTCGCCCAAGTCGACGGGCGTCGCGCCATGGACCGACACGGTTCCCCGGGCCTCGGTCCCCGCAACGACGCCGCATCCAGGATCCAGAAACCCGAGACTGCGGTAGACAAAGCAGCCAAGCTCGCAGCCCTTAAGGCGCGCGTCTCGGCGGCCATCGGCTCCAGCAAGGCCAAGGGCGGCCTGAATGTCGGCCTCCATCCTGCGCTTGAGGATCTCGGCCAGTGGAAACCCGGCTCCAAGTCCAGCGACAGCGCCTCGAAACCTTCCTTCAAACCGTCTTCCACCCCCCAGCCGAAGTCACGAAAGGCCCTTGATCTCTCAGGTCCCTCCGCCGAAGAGATCAAGAAGAACCCGTACTATGACGCCAACCTCGGGGCGCCCACCGCGAAGCCGCGGCAATCCCGCCAGCTCATCTTCAACCAGAAGGGCAAATATATCCAGCAAGCTAATGCCTTGCGCCGTCAGGCCGCGCTCGAGGCCCTGAAGAAGAAGATCGCAGCCCAGACTCGCAAGGCCGGTATAGACGAAGACATCGACGTCGAGAAGAATTTCGTAGTAGAAGCGCCTCCGGAAATTGAGTGGTGGGACGAGGGCCTCGTCAGCGGGAACAACTACGACAACATCGATGATCCGAGTGCTGTCAAGATCGATACCGAGGACACCATCATTACGAGCTACATCCAACATCCCGTTGCTATCGAGCCACCCCAGGACCGGCATATACCTGCGCCGAAACCCATGTACTTGACCTCGAATGAGCAGGCTAAGCTACGTCGCCAGCGCCGTATGGCCGACCTGAAGGAAGAGCAGGCCAAGATACGATGTAAGTCCTCACTCAATCTATGCCACACTTGTAGTTTTGCAAGCCCGCCCACCCCAACTATCTCGCATATATTTATTTGCACGTACTAACTTTGTTTCGTACAGTGGGTTTGGTTCCGGCACCGCCACCGAAGATCAAAAAGGGAAATCTCATGCGCGTACTGGGAGAAGAGGCCGTCAAAGACCCAACGGCCGTCGAGGCCAGGGTGAACAAGGAGATCGCCGACCGACACGCGAAGCACGTGGAGACCAACGAAGAGCGAAAGCTCACCAAGGAGCAACGACACGAGAAGCTGGCAAAGAACCAAGAAAAGGACGTGGCCAAGGGCGTATACATGCTGGCCTTCAAGGTCAACAGCCTGGCCAACGGACAGCATCGGTTCAAGATCAGCAAGAACGCCGAGCAGCAGAACCTCAAGGGAATGGTTATCATGCATCCGAAACAGAACCTGATCATCGTCGAAGGTGGTGAGCACAGTATCAGGCAATACAAGAAGCTAATGCTCAACCGCATCGACTGGACGGAGAACGCTCCGCCGAGAGACAGGGCCGCCCAAACGGACGGCATGAGAGACTGGTTGAAGGCCGAGGACGAGAAAGGGGATCTGAAGGATCTAACGCTCAACAAGTGCCAGTTATTATTCGAGGGCGAGGTGAAGTCGCAAGCTTTCCATGCCTTTAAGTCGCGTGTGTGCGAGACGGACGCCGAGGCCCGCCAGGTTTTGTCGAGGGCGAAGCTGGAAAGTTTTTGGAACATGGCAAAATCAACTACATAGATATTATGCAATTATAATAAATAGTTAGACATTGCGGGCTTTTTCTTCGCAGTCTATATAATCAACTAATTCCCATGACAAGCAAGCTTATTCTATCTCGATAAGATGTGTTTTATTTCCTTCTTATCTATTAGTAACAACTTGTCTGCATGCCAAGGGCCATAGATGAGATTATTTTTCGTCCGTCCGGTATGGGACGAGATACCGTGAGCAGAGATTAAAGCGCCACCCCTCAAGTCCCTTTAGGCACCGTCGAGCTGCATCATTTCCTCGTCGAGATCCTCATCGTCCATATCGTAGTCTTCATCGTAAGCCTGCTGTGCCTGTGCCCTGCGCAGGGCCTCAATCAAGGCATCGTCGCCATGATTTTGTAGCTCCTTGATTCTCTCCTCGTCCACCTTCTGCTGATGGGCCTTCAGATCCTGCAAGCTCCACATGCTGATCCCTTCCTGGTCCTTAGACTTGAAGGGCCGCGCCATGTCCCTTAAGAAGCGCTGCGCCGTGATGATAGACATGTCGGTGCTGAGATTGCTGTCGACATCCTGCATGGCCTGGTTGATCCACTTGGGTAGCTGCAGGCGCTTTTTCTGGAATCTACGATCCGCTAGGACCATGATACCGTAGTCGTCCTTGCCTCGAAGCACACGCCCTAGGCATTGCGCGGCGTGGCGCATGGCGTCGAAGGACAGGAAGTCGTTCTCGCGAATGCGATATGTCTCCCGCAAGAACTCGAGTCTCGCCTTGAGGATGCGAGATTCCGTATATTGGAACGGGACGCCGATACACAACACTGTTCGGCCGTATTGGTGATCGAAATCAATACCTTCTGAGACCTTGCCACGGGCGACGCACAACAAAACCGCGCCCCTTCCGTTGCAACACGCCGTCCGATAAGTTTCAAGAGCCAGCGAGGTTTCTTGCGCATCGGGCGTTTCGACTAGGATTAGCTTGTATTTCCACACTTCATCCAGAATACCCATGCCTTGCCACATACTAATAATCGATTCCATGTACAGGTAGGAGGGAAAGAAGACGACCATGCCGTCCGGTGTAATTCTAGCAAACTCGGTTAGGAGATTGCCATAGTTGCGGACCACACTCGGCTCATTTCGGACCTGGAAACTTGTGGAAACTGGCGCTTGGTCACTACCACGGGTAACAATCATGGGCAGGAACGATCGCCTTGCCAGTGTCATGGTGTATGACTCCTGCACGACTGTTGAGAAGCCAAGCATTTTGGGATACATTTCTAATGGGGACATAGTACCCGAAGTGATAATGACGGAGCTAAACCTATCAAACACAGGCTTAATAGCAATAGCAGCGTCGAGACAAGTGAAATGAAGGACTGGATTGGGGACCTCCGCCGTATCTGACTCAAAGGGCTCGAGAATGAGTAGAAACCCCTTTTCGTAAGTGGCTACTAAGGTAGCAAATGTTGCTACTTCTTGAAGGGGCTGATAGTCCTCGATGTTGGTGAGCTCGAGTGTTCTTACTAACGATGTTAACCTCTCGGCGCAAAATCGCAAGGGCTTCTTCTCAATGAAAGTGTGTTCCTTCAGGTGGGATAAAAATGACGGTGGCGTCTCTGATATAACCTGGCGGACTTTCATACGCGTCTTGAGGTACTCTATGAACCTTTTCAAAAAGGCTGTGAAATGTTCAGCTCGTCGAATGTTGCCGGGAACGGCTTCCTTGAGCAAGTCATCGGGCAGAGCCGGATTTGCCATGAAAGAATCCTCTTGACGAGCCTCATCAGCGTCGCGAAGACCTTCGACGAGCTTTTGGTACTCGTTTTCAAGCTGCTCTCTATCCGTCTCCTTCATCTCAGTAATTTTCCGCTCGAGATTGACGGCGCCTCGAGTGGCTTTACGTAGAGAGTCCTCCGTTATGTCGGTACTGAGGGATTCGATACACACATTGTCGATATTGTGGGCCTCGTCGAACACAACAATGCAATCCTTGGAAAATTCCTTGGAGACGCGTTCGGCTATCTTGGGGTCCAGAAGATAGTGGTATGAGTAGATGATGACGTTGCAGTATTGCATCTGGTCATGTTTTAATATGTATGCTCAACTTATTAGGTGGCTATGTTTGAGTCAAGCCAAAGAGTTGTGCGTATCACAAGACTTACCATGCGTCTAGCAGTGAAGTATGGGCATTGCTTGTGCTGCTCTCCATATCTTAGCAGACCGTCGAGTGTCCACACTCCATTAGGGACGAGATTATGTGCCTCAAGCAGATCAAGATTGTCATGGTAAATACAGGTCTCGACATTCTCACCCTTCTCCTTCTTTTCCCGAATGAAGCCAGCAGTCAAACTCCTACAGCGTGCGTCGACGATAGCACCGCTCTTTTCCCTCTTGACGGAAGGGTGGAGGCAGAGATTCTTACGGCTGGTTAGACCGAGGCCGCGGAAATCTTCGACGTGACCCAGTTCATCCGCACGGAACTTCATGAGAGCCTTCAGCTCGGCCAAGGCTTTTTCGATCTCGGACATGGTCCGGGAACAGTAGATGAGCTTCCGGTGCTCGGGGTAATGCTGCTGGTAGGCAACGATGAGGGAGAGTAGCGAGACGGTCTTTCCGGTGCCCGAGGGCATCTCCAGGACGCAGTGGCCACCGGCGTCCAGGGTCCTCTTGAGATCGCACATGTAGGCATACTGCTCAGGGTATATCCGAGGGTACGGAAAGAGCACGGGGAGGTCGTCTATAAAGAACTTCATCCTGCCACCGCTTCAACTCGACGCGATCGCGTGTAGTATTTCCCTATGCAGATAAGGCTCAAGGCGTAAGGCGTAAGGCGTAAGGCGTAAGACGTAAGACGTGCAGCCTAAAAATCGAGTCGGGTACATGGAAAACAAAAAGGGATTATATGCTTGTTCCAGTGCAGTATGCAATGGGGAATATCAGCTCGTCGGCCCGTTCGGTTGCATGGGCATATAATTCTAGGCAGATTGGTATGCACAATTGGATTGTTGCCTTCCCAAAACCTTGCGGCTTGGGAGGACAAGTAATGATCTGATGCAAGGCGTTTCCTTATTGCTGATTACGTAAATTTAGAAAACTCCAGTTATAATTACAGGCTCACGGTGAGTTTTCCACATGAGAAGAAGTGCACGATGCGCGTTGTAAAAGGTGGCGATAATGTATTGATTTGAAGGTCAAGATGTTAATATAGGTCCTTGCTCACCTAGTACTAAGGTAGAGGTGTAAGAAGTATCTAGGTACCTACAAGTATGATTACCTAAGAGGTTTCGAAGCGGCGGTGTCAAGACACCATCAGCCACAGTCGCAGTGGCTGGTAGGCACCACCTTGACAGACAAAACCCTCCACGATATTTTAATCTACCTTATGCATATATATATGTTTGCTGGTTCGGCTTATACACATAACCCAATGCCCGTCTATTAGGTACTTGTTGTAAAAGCCTATGTTATGGATTATCCGAAATCGAAGTATACCGAGACTGAACCTCGGATTTGCAAACGGGGCTTGCCGCCGATGCGCCTCATTCAGTATCCTCACGACGTGTCCAATATATGAAGCTAGATTAGAGCCCATCGCCTACGAACAGGACTTCTAGTCGTTGTGGCAGAATGTGGGCCTTTGTGCTCCTTGATATAGTTCATCGCCGATATGGACCTTCTACCATCAGACTTGAGAATACCGCCGCTATACTGAAGTCGCTCACACGTCTCTTAGACCTCGGTTCCTGCACTCGCGGCTCTGAGAGTGAGGAACAAAATAATAACCGTGTCGTGGTCTACGATCTATAAAGCTGCTCCCTTTTACGGGAGGTTCGCCCAGCCCTCACTCCCCCAGGCATGTCCTAAGCACGAAAGACGATATCCTCACGCTATCCGTTTGAAGACCATAATAAGTAAGTTGCTGAGGGGGGGTCTCTAATCCATTGCATTCAGACTAATCCTATGTTGAAAGTTACTAGATTTAGTGCTGTTACTTGAGCGATAGCCCTTCAGAGTCCTTAGCTTTCTCAGCAGCCAACCCGTAACCACGCCAACATCGTCACAGCCCTATAAACCAACAAGTTGCTTGGCCTCTCATTTGACGATGCGTTGCACCTTAACACTTGGGTAGCTAGTTATTGCTAGTTATGCTCATTTGTCACTATGATACACTACAATTTCCGTACTAATATATCCCCCTCTCTATAGAGAGAGCACTGTAAAAAAGACTCACGAAGGGCATTATGACGCGAGTTATACCAGCATGTATAGAAGGTTAGTTCTAAACGAGGTACGATTTTGAAGATATCTAACGTTACACACGGAGTAGTACCTTGGACACATATGGTATTCGCTCTATCTCGTTTTTTTCTTTTTTTTGCCGAGGGGAGCTTCCCAGACCGTATGGTACCTAGCACAGTTCTATTTGGCATAGGACCCCCATTTGAGCAGCCTCTATTGAGCGCTAACATTGTTCTAATGGTTATGAACATCGCACAAAAACAATAGTAGATGGGGAAAAGGAGAAGGGTCAATTTAGCACGGTCGAATATATAGTCGACAGGGTATTCTAAACGGTATAATGTGAGCTTTTAGCTTGCGATCTCGCCCTCAAATGCATCAAGCTCACCACCACTAACATCATCAACGGCTATTGAAAAGCCTCAGAGACCCCTAACCATTGATCTCCCATCACTTTAACCCCAATCAATGCGATCTCGGAGTATAACTTAAGTGGTTTCCTCGTTTCACTGGTGAGAAAGTGTTGCCCCGAGAGATGATAGATATCTTCAAGTGCCGGAGGGGTCAAGTTGAATCTATTGACGGTTTCTGCGAGATAATCGTGCTCGGACTTCGTTTATGAGATAGTCTAATGAGGACCTGGAGCAGTTGAATGCCGTTACTAACCCTATCGATGTCCGAACCAGCCATCCTAGTATCATCACCAAATCCACCTAGAACTCAGCATTTCCATGGAGACATGCAGTACCTAGCATGACTAGATGGGAGAATTCTGTAGCCTGAAAGGGAGAGGTTTAATGCCTTGGTTATGCACTGCACTGCTTGAGATGGTCGCCCTACACGTGATTTTGGGGGCCGCGCAGAATGCTCTCTGCGGTGAAGTCAGGCCAAAAGGCGCGTCCTTTAGGTTTACCATTTGCCAGACAAATTCGAATAAGGTATCTCAAGTGTTCTTATAAGCTCCAAGTTGTTGCTATAATATTGTGCTTCCCGGAGCTGGCGCATCAGGCTCCAAGGCCGACGTTGTATGCTCAACATGAATTAGAATAATAGGTATATAGCTAGTCGTGTTCCGGCAAGGACTATTGTTCGTATTTCGAATTTGGTTCGATACTTTCAATCACCGCAGCACATCACTCTCCCCCCTGCTCCCCTCCCCGGGCGGAAGCAAAGTATGACGTGTCTAGAAGCGAGACGCATCAGCCCCGGAGCTTGAGCGTGGCTTCAAACATGCTTGAGCCCCTAAACATAAGAAACGTTGACTTCAAATCTGGGCATTGAACCCGGATCATGTTGATGTTTGCTTCTACGCCACTCTGTATGAGCCAATCGTAGATGTGGCACAGTTACGGATGATGCTCCGATGTTTCCCTGCTGTCAATCAGCCGGTTATCGTGGGGTCCAATTCCCAGACTGTCGGGCCCCCGATTCCGAAATGCATGGAACTTAATCTCAACTACATACGCATACACATTCCTGTGCCAGGGAGCTGGAGAGACCTAGTATATGGAATATTATAGTTCAACACATCTAAGTTAAAAGCGCATCTATGCCGCTATGTCGCCTCGCTCCTCTTCTTCGAACACCGTCGGTGCGACTTGTTGAAATTGAAAGTCTCTAGCCGATTGTTACAGAAGATTCCGCGTCCAAGGCTCTCAGAGAGTACTGACGCGCAGGGAACATTGTGCTAGCTCTTAAGCCGACTTTACGTTAAGTTTTCGGGTCAAAGGCGCTCAGTCTCAAATCATGAGAAACCTATCCTCTTAGCTTACCTAGATAAACAAATCCAGCTGGCGCGCGGCTAATAATAAAACCCACGGCTCCGCAGCCCCAGTAGTATTTTCGTCCTCGAGCAGGGTTGCAGCTCACATATGTGTTCACGATACTCATAATGACACCGAAATGATTATTCGCACTCGCATGACTAATTCTTTAAAGCTCCTACACGGACCGCTCTTGATGCCATATTTATTTTTTGTAGGGGGGTTTTGTAATTCTGGTCTTCCAAAATGAGCGGGACCAGTAGCCTGGAATAAATATAGCAGACTTCGAGTGATCCAGTCTAGCGTGATCGAGCAGAGCTCTGCTATTCTTGGACGCTTCACGATCTACCAGGCACTCCCCCATTTTACTGGACCTTTTAACGTTAGGTTAGTATATGGCTATAATATGATGGGTAATTGAAAACAAAAAAGATGAATGCCCAGCGACTCATTCTCCGCGCAAGGTCGGAGGGAAATTTACTATTATACTAGTCAAGAGGTCTGGCTTATTATAGAGGTAGAAAACGTCAGACGTGCAAAGGTCGGGTGAAAAGAAAAAAAACCCCCCGACATCAGAATAAAACTAAAGATACTTTGAAATTAGATCGGTGGGGAGATTGAGGTTCATGAACCCGGAAGGATACAGATAACATTAATATACGTCTTATTGACAATAGGTAAGCTTGTTTTCTTCTCCTGTACTTTACTTACCCGCAGCTAGCTCAAGGAACCCTGTGTTCATTCGGTGTTACTTTCTACGAACTTTTAATTGACCCAATGTTCTAGCTTCCGATGGGATGGGAGCAGAGGTAACAAGCCGGTCTCGAAACCGTATAGTCGACACTATTATTCCGTAGTACGTATCGATATCTATCAAATTACCTAAAGCGACAATAGGCTTCAATCAGGCATTCCCACACTTGGCCGAGAGCGAAGATGTTTTCCGTGTCGAGACCAAACCGTTGTGAGTCGGCGCGCCGAAAACCAAGCTGCTATTCCACTTTGAGCTACACTAATGGCGTGCAAGCCGAAAAAAAGACGGGCATGCTCGCTAAAACGATCCACGGTGAGAGGAAACCCTAGCCGAACTTGCGAGAGCTTTTTAGCGAACCGATCTTATTTGAGGAACCTACCTACCTATTTTAGCCTACGATAGTTACCATCATTGAATCGTATATACAATATCGCGGCCGAGGGACCGATGATTCTACTTAGGACCATATCGACTATTTAGAAATTTAGACATGTCCCAGAAGCTGTTCAGCGTTGAGCCCGAGATTGCTACAGACCGGAGCTCCGCTGTGCACATACCGTACCACAATCACAGTATGTAATGTAAGGTAGTGTTGTAGCATAACATACATAGGTATCATGTGCAGACTAATAATAACGGTACTTGGCATGACCCCACACGATTGAAGACAGGTAGATACTATTATAGGTAGTTGAATATGAGCTGCGATGAGAGATTTTGTTCTCGGTCCTTTGCGTCACTGTCCAGAATGAGGCGACAATGACAACTAGTAGCACGGTGAACTAATCAGATCGAGGCTGGCAATGTTCCCGAAACCACAATGCCAAAAAGGAAGAAGAGTACTTGTCGCTTGTAAGACATGGCGGCGGTCGAGTGTGGCGGAACTTATGTCAGGTCCCTACTGACGACTGACGTAACAAGCACAAGTTGTGATGATGATTACACTGCCTGGCTACCTAAGTACTTACCGCCCTACCTACTGTGTAGTGTACAGGAAGGTTAGACAAGAGGACATGAGGGATCTCAATGCCTGTTCGTCTGCTAACTTGCACGCCCAGACACGTCCTTCCTACATACTGTATCTCTGTACAGTACCTATAACCAACTCGGCGTGTCCCTGGGATCATAACAGAGGCACTGAGTGAGTACCTACACTACCGTGGTAAAGGCACTTACACTGGGGAAGCCTTCAACAACGGCTCCTCCTTGCCGTACCCTTGGGGCTGGCTGCAGGTTGCCATAGGTAGCCTGGGTAGCCAGGGTACTACTAAGTATGTATGTAGCGTAGCATACTTAGTATTTCTACTGTAAATGGGTTGGTAGCATCAGCATGGGTGCAACTCCACAGGCCAGCACCGAGCTATGCCCAGGACGTGGTGTTGCATCCCCCTTCCCATTTCCTGGCGTCCAATCTGCGCTCTCCAGTATTTCCCGAGTAAGGAACTTCAGCATGCTTGTACTTGGTGTGTACTGGCCCCGGTACAGAAATGGGATCAAGGTACCTACGATACAGGGCCGCCTTTTTTCAGCCGTGCCGAGACTTTTCTCACCCACCCCCCTGGTGCCTCTAGGCGGTGGGCTGCCACGATATCTTACCCTATCATCACCAACGGCTCTGGTCACGGCGTATTGCTATACATGGTGTCCTACCACGGCCCGCCATGCAGCGTAGTTCGTGGACCTCCTATGTTGGGTGTATAGTATGAGTGCATGTCTGTCAATTCTGCCTTGACGGTCTTTCCCTCGCTCCCGCTTGTGAGATTTACCGTCTTATTATAGAACTGCACATGGCCCTCCACGATCCCTCCCCATCCATAGTAGTAGAATTGTACCGTCGTAACCTTGGTTGTGGGTATGGGTACTCGTTGTACCTCTCGTTTCAATTTACTTCTTCACTTCGTCCCGCCTAGAGCACATGGGCTGTTGGGAACTTTTGGTATATCTACCCTGTCACCCACCCCCTCCATCCATCAGTATAGTTCGAAAGTTCTTGTTATTGCATACCTGGTCCCCTTCCCAACGGACTCTTATCCTGTGTCGGGATCTGTAAAGCCACGTCCGTGACATAATGAGTATCCATTAGCAAGCCAAGGTTCCCTGCCTGCGCCTCACCTTGTCTAAGTTGGCTTCCTGTTATAATAAATCAACGTCGCCTCGTCACAAGAGGCTTATCCTTCGCCATGGATCTCTCACCTCCGTCCCTGATCAGATCGCCATCATCCTCTCGAAACTCAAATCACTCTAGGAGCCCAAGTTTAAGTGTTGACTACTCGTCACTGGATCTCGTCGACCCCTTTTACAAGATTGGCCCTGTCTATGAACAGTCTTGCTCTGCTCTATCTCCAGCCATGGACTCTAGTGGTAACCCGCATCACCGTCTCGAGGCAACGACTTCGGCCGAATGGGCGGAGACGCCCGTCATACACTCCGTCCCGTCCATGGGCGGGCAGGGTATTGTATCCTCGGACTATGTCCCGTACGTCAGCTATGACTCGGCAATGCATGCCCCATACAGCCATGATCTATACTCGACGCATATGGCCCATGCACCAGCACTCTCGTATGCACCATCCCCCCTTGCCTCCATGCCTTCCCGGTCACCGGACCCCTCTTCCTCTAGACATTCGCTCCCCTATCATAGCACGTCACCGATACCCCGAATTAAATTAGAGGGCGGACACGAATACCCGAGTGGCGGCGAGTTGTCCCAATATCCCTCGCCGCGGTCTGCTCACGCCTTGATGGCGGAACCGAGTAGCTACGGGTCTCAAGCTGGCAGTTCAGGCTACCTCTCAGACGCCCCATCAGGCTCGTGGGCGAAATCGGATTATCCCCCGATCGACGCGGATCCATATTACGTAGCACCTGGCGGCAGCACTAGTTCTATCGTTCTAGACCGGCGGCACCACCAGGGTTCATCAAGGCCACCGCGGGCCCCGAAGCGACAGGCGCGCAAACTAACGTCGAAAGACGAGGCCAACTTCCAGTGTGAGGTCGAGGGATGTGGGAAGCTCTTTAGCCGCAGTTATAACTACAAGGCCCACATGGAAACACACGACAAGAAGAGAGAGTACCCTTTCTCCTGCACATTTGAGGACTGCAATAAGAAGTTCGTACGAAAGACGGATTTGCAGAGGCATCACCAGAGCGTTCATATGAAGGAAAAGAACCACAAGTGCGACTACTGTGGTCGGCACTTTGCCAGAAAAGACACACTCCGGAGGTTAGTCTTGCCACGGTTTTCTTGACATCTAGTATTTTGAGCCTAGCTAACCTTGTGTCGTGCAGACATATGGAAGACGGCTGTTCGAAGCGGTTTGACATTGGGACGATGGATATACGTGGCGCCGAGAGCTACGATACTTACAACGTACCAATAAGATCCGTGCCTAGTTCATCTGGACATCTAGTGGCCCCAACGCCACATCTCCCGCCCATGACGCTCCCGCGAGGAGGGAGTAGTAACGGCATGGCAGACGTGCATCCGTTTATGAAGAGATGACGACTTTCTTAAGTGGAATCAACCAAAAAAGGCGACACGGTGTTAAAACATGATGCTCTTTTTTTCTGTCTCTCTTCCTATCTGTATTTAAAGGCATAGCCAGGGACGGGACGGGTTTAGTCACATCGGAATCATGCATAGAGACATTTAATTTGGCATGGTCATTGGGAACATGGGCTTATGGGAAACGTTTTGTATGATAAAATTTCTTTTCTTCCTACCTTTCTTGTCATTTTCTATGTTCTGTACTTTAACTCGGCGGTATTTAGAGCGTCAGCGATACAACGGGCGAGGTACGAGTGGAATATAGGAGTTCTTTTCAACATTATCCAATCAACCATAGCATGTCCGCTCGTGACTCCGCTCCGCAGCAATTCAAGGAACTTTAGGCCGCCAAATGGGGAGGGTACAGAATAAAAAGAGAGATCTGATTTCATACGGTAACGCTTCAGCATACACAGAGGCTAATGATGGCCAACATAAAGTCGGGTCTCTCCGTCGGGCATAAATAGACCAGTGGAGGATTCATGATTCCACGAAGATTAATTACAATCATTGGAGTAGAATGGTCAATGGTGTTACATGGATCTAAACGGACATGGATGTGACTACAACTATGACTCTATGATGGAGGATCCTAATCGTCTCGCCATAAAGGTAACAAATTGCCAAAGTAAAAACGAAGCACACAGGCAAACAACGAAGACTTCTGAATGGATAATGACACCATGTTGTAAGAGATGGGTGATTTGACATTATATCTAAGAACGTGGAAGCTATATTTAACAACACCCTTCGTATTGACGAATAGATAGCATGGGAAGGCAACAATCTATCTCATCACGGGCCAGGGCTAGATCAACTCAAGCTAGTCAGGTGGGTAAAGCTGGGGAGGAATGGGGCCGAGGGACCGCGGAGGATGACGGATGGGTTATCATTTTTAGCTTAACTAGCTGCTTTAGGTTACTTTACTATTGCATGTTCAACATACGGTATTATGGGGGATCTGAGGTGCTGTATTTAGATACATACGGCACCTACTTAGGTATTTGCAAACGAGAGGTTGCAGGGGTGGTTTGGATTCGCATAAGTACCGTACTGTAACCTCTCCTGATACATGTATTTATGTAGAGGGTTATATATAATTACATATACTTACAATACCATACCATGCTATACCTTAAGTGAGAAAAGCACGACCACTTCCAATATAGTAGATCAAAATACTAAGTAGAGATATGCTGTAGGCAACGGCTGTGGCGTCCTTCGCTAGCTGAGACGGCATCCTGTCTGGCTCTCTTGGGCGCGTTATAATGTCAGGGTCGGTTCCGAAACCTACATGCTCGTGTGCATCTCTCACCCACGGCAGGGGAGGCTATGTCACTGAATGCGCCGTATTCAAAGTGCCATCACACACACAACTCACGAGGTAGCAAAGCCGCTATCTGAATAAGAACATTCGGGCCGGGGGGTATATGATGCTCACGATAGATAGCCCAGTGGGTCTATTTATCTTGGCGCATTGGCAGGTCGCAAGAGGGTAAAGAAGAGACAAATAGTTGGCGAAATGAGGAGTGTACCGTGTGGCATGTGAGACCAGCACTAACAGCCAACATCAATTCCAACACGGCGAGGTTGACTTGTTGGTAAGCAAAGATAGAAAATAACACAATCAATAATGAAAGGGAGTCTCCACCGTGTTGCTGCTGGTTCAATATTACAGGCAGCGGTACTGTCCTGTAAGTTTTAGGAGACAGAGAGGAGGAGTTTCGGACGATGTCAGACTGCTTTTGAGTCGCTCACGAGTCACCACCAAGGCCACTAACACCTGTTAGGGATCATGTTGCGCGCGCTGAAAAGATTGTAATGCACGTCAGGTTCCAGGAGTGCTAACAACACCATACATGGTGCTTAGAAGAAGTCTCGTTGTCACTCGGCTCATATTGGCGGGCGAAGGCACTTCATCCACTCCGTTCATTACACCGGCACAACTCTTACTCCCGACTATCTACTTCTACTTCTACTTCGACTTCGACTTTATTTGTACTTTTATCTATACATACATGTGATGGTAACAAGAAAACCGAGTCTCTGTCGGATGACCTCGAACTGTAAGCATGTGAAAAAAAAATAATAATAATAATAATAATAAAATAGCTACGTTGACAAGCGGAACAGGGCAAATTTTAAGTTAATGCAGCGTGCCGATTCGGCATCTCACTTGCAGGCTCTTGCAGTGGAGGTGCCCTTACTGGAAGCTGATCGGTCCCGACGCCGTGGCATGCTACCGATTGGGTAATGGTGAAGTTCTGTTCTGGGAAAACACCAATCTATCTACTTCTACTACTACAATTCAATCCCACTGGCGCGCGAAATTCTTTCGGCGCCCAAAGATAGTAATGGCGATGCATCTCTGCGTAGGGAGGACGGCGAGAAGGACAGCAAGGAGGAAGACGGGACAAACAAGCGAATCACTGACTACGGTATGCCTGGAGATAGAAGTTCGCAACTCTAGGCTTGACTGACATTGACATAAATAGCAGGTGTAAAAGCAACAAGTAGCGTACAGAGACGAGGCCGTTTTGGGAGAAGAGTGTTGGAAACCCCCCCTCCCCTTCCCCCCCTCTCCCTCCATGCCCCATGTCCCACGTCAAAAAAACTAGGTAGGCCAACAATAGCTCAATTCAACCAATCCCTTCCCGTGGGCTTGCGGTTAGCTCCTCACGACTATGGGATTTGCGGCCGCATGGCCCCATCAGGTGTTGTAGTATATAGTATAGCAGGTTTCTGGGCACACAACACTACTAGGGATACTTGTTAAGCGATATGTTGTGAATGAAATGACGTTGATTAAGCGAATGCGGGTAGACCAGTTTCTTTCTAGAAAAAAAAATAGAAAAGCTTACCAATGGCGGTGTACCCTACAGATTGGTAGCTTATCGAAATAACGGTATTATGCTATATATCTTACACCCACTCGTTATACTATATGCCTCGAAATAGTACACTTAATACCGACCTCCCAGTCACCGAGTCATCAACCTCGTCCGATGCCCTACAAGGATCTCAACCAGTTACCGTCGGCTCCTCGGATTGCGCTGTACTCTGAAACTCTCATGTGTTGGCCCTGTAACTAAGAGATTGTAAGGCACAGTATTGTGCCCCAGGTTTCCATGTGTCTTGGAAACGGTATCGCTGCACGCTCCTCCTACTGTACTGTACGTTCCTTCAGAGCCCATCAGGAATGGCTAAACTGGTTTTGTTTTAAGTACCACCTCGCTATTATTAGATCATGAGGCTCCCGGAAGACGCCACTACACTAGGCACGTTTCCAAACAATTAACAAACGGCGGAATTTATTATTAGATGGCAGACAGACATATGTTGGTCATCCTCGCTGCACAAACCTTCTTCATCCTACACCATGTGCCAACTGACAACAGCATGTCAGACTCCCCTGGATTCTCCGCCGCCGTCACACATTTGAGCCACATGGCATTTCGGTCTGCCATGCAGGAACGCTCGCTCGTGGCCAGGTGGTGCCAGGCACTCGGGCGTCCACCGCCCTGCAGCTGAGGGTGAGGAAGGGAGGAGTTGGGAAGATTCGTCTGTTGAATACGCCCGATAGCGGACGCTCTTCTCACATGAGACGCTGGATTCCGTGTGAGATAAACGATGGACGTTAGTAAGCTGCCCACTCACTTACCATATACATTACTTGTAAGGTCGAGGTGATAATCAGCTTGTGATAGGCAGCTAGGGCCGCCAAAACGCTCCCGAGCTCTACCTGCATGCTTCGGATGGTCACCAGATCTACACTAGGTTAGGTAGCTACCCGCCTCTGCCCACCCATACCTCGGAGCTAGCGCCCGGGGTTTAGAGCGGCTCGCAGGCTAGGATGTGAGTGAGCTGGTGCGGAATTGTGCGGGATGGCTAGTATCTATGGATAAGTAACATACATGTTACTCTAGCTTTGGAAGGCGAGCAGAGATGAGAAACAACCCGCTATACACTCGTTACTAGACAATTTGTCGACGATGGCGCCTTTGTTTTGCAAGAGAAAGAAGGTGCTGACGGTGCTAATATTGATAGGAGATCTACGCCAGATATTTTCAGCTTGTCGGTAAGATTTTAGCCCTTGCACAGCGCCCGCTACTAAGTACTATACCCAAGGCTATCCTAGCATACCGGGATGAATTTGCTGTGGCATATCCTAAACTCTGCTATACTACGTATACGTACAACTACAATACGTCTCAACCCGTGGTAGGCCAGGTGTTGAGATTTAAGACAAGAGAGGCGTTATACTCACCAGGAGGAACGAGTAGTTTCAGCCTCTCAAAGAAAGAACTCCAGCTACAGTAGATCGGGTCGTCTGGACTTTTGTCGAGACTCATGTGAGGCGAGTATGCATTTGTAGTCACCACGTACTCTCTTTTTCATGGATACTTCTTCTGTCGACCCTCGACCAGTCCACATTGCATACTGAGTAGCTACATGTACCCTGGACTATCCACCCTGGGTCTTAAACTGACCCCCTCTCCATTCTGAGCCCAGCCCCCCTGGTTGCGGACTGGTAGCTCCCAGGGGATACGGTAGTGTAGTTAGTGTAGGTGATTAAGGACATGCTGTCTCAAGGGAGCCCAGGCTTGCTAGCCGGGGTTGAGAGCTTGGGTGGAAAAGCCGCTCTTTCGCTGGGACAATGCCTCAGGAAGGTTGTCCTTTTGCCGACCTTTTCGGCCAAGAAGAGCGGTCAGCTTAAGATTTTAGCTACCTGTGTTGAATAGACGCTGGCCCATTGTCGCTGATTCGACACTCAATTAAACCTTCTCCGCACCCCAAGGCTTGACAGCCAACCAGATGGGTTTCCATTAACTATTGACCCCTCTCTCGTTGCTCGATGTGACACCAACTCTTTGAAACCATCATCTCCAGAGACTCTTGCGGTGAACTTAGCAGTTTAAACAGACCCAACACCACATAGCCAGCAAGCACGCGCACCCACACTGAGACGCGAAACACTGTATCGACGGCAGAATATCGCGAGTTGTAAGGCAGATATGACGGGACAAAGAAGAGTAATATGATAAGAAGAGACAAGAAAAGGCCCAAGAGTGCAGTCCCACAACCACGCCAATAGCCAGACAAGAGATCTGTCCTATCCGCTCCATGTCCGCTCATGCACACTGCCTCTTCCATCGACAAGATCCTCACTTCCATCTCCATCCAGCTGCCCGACTTTTCCTGGCGGCAATTTCGCTACGTCTACCTAAAACTGTCGCAGTGTCTCACCCTACTTTGAAAATCTCGGTTCAAATACGTAGTAAGGCAGACCTTTCGACTCTGGGCGGGTCGAGATTCATTCAATACAATGGGCCCTTAGCGAATTGTTCCCCTGCTGTATTCCTAGGTTGTCTTGCCGAAAGTTCAATCAATGGGCTTTATCCCGATGAATCATCGGGTTTTGCTGCGCATTTTTTACATGGAGAAGCACTTACCTACATTTACGGAATCCGATAAATTTGTGATAT
This sequence comes from Xylaria sp. FL1042, assembly GCA_022495085.1. NCBI lineage: Eukaryota > Fungi > Ascomycota > Sordariomycetes > Xylariales > Xylariaceae > Xylaria > Xylaria sp. FL1042. Next base: position 20,215 of record MU380479.1, read on the forward strand.
AACCCGACCGCCGCCTTTGCCTCGAGTCCCATGACATAATAGCATGGGCGACTAAGGCATAGGTAAGTTCACTCGTGTCATCCATCTATACTCTTCATCAATTTTCCAAACCCGTGACAAAATGTAGCCCGTCACATTATCCCGTAGGTGCTCCACATCGTGAGTTGGCGATAGCCGCTGGGTAACCAGCAGGCAGCCATTTCAGTCTGCCATATCCTCTTAACTTGACTCATCCTGCAAGATCCAAAAGGCCCGGATCATTAAAATACGGGAACTATAAAAAGCACTGCCACGTTTTTTCCTCCTTTGAAGGACGGCATTCATTCCAGATCTGGATCGACACTCGTATCTAAGGCTGATTCCTCGTACAGTAATTAACCTGCTTGGTCAGAAAGTCTTTTGGGAAATATTTGGATTGTAGCGTCACACGTTTATACTAGAACATCGTGCAGCCCTTACGATAATCGCAGCATCCATACGATAGAAGTGACTTCAACCGCCTAGCCTTTATGTATTGAATAGTTCAGCCCACGACCATTTCAGTTTCCCGTCCGCTAGCCGTTACGTGCCTATTTCACCTAGCCCCCCACGCCCACGATTAACGGTAGATTTTGGCACCTTCATCCTATCTAATTCCGCGGTTGATCTGACTACTACTCGTCTCCGTGCGGAACCAGGCCGAAACAAATGGTTCTTTTATGTGCTTTGCACAGCCGTGGCAAGCCGTTGATGAGTGGGGGATGGACATATTTCGCCTTACTTCAGCATAGGTAGCACTCGGATAGCAATCTTATACATTGGTTGGCAAATAGAGGCCATCACCAAACCTAGAGGTTACACCGTAGATGCCCAGCTAGTGTGGACAATGGGTGGCGGAGGCGGTCATGCGAGATGTGTTTGTTCTTAGTGTCCCCAATCACGTCGAAGGCGGTAGCCTCTCAATAAATAAATTAGTATTCATATAAGAATCTTAGAGAAATTGAGCGTCTACGTTAGGCGCTGGCCACCGTCCTCGGAAGGCTCTACGTATTGACGGTGACCTATTGTCGGTAGATATATATATCCATATCTATATTCGTCGAATTACAGTCCCATCTCCAACGAAGATGCCGCTGCTACACTTACCCCCGGTTACACAACTGTCGTGCAATATCATACAGATGTCTCTCTCACCTCTTCTCATGGGGAGCCTAACCAACAGCAGAACTCACAACCAGAAGTGTGGAACAAGCGGCTTATGTACATTACGCCACGGTGGAATTCGACGCCATCCTTCACACTATACTAACCAAGGCGTCTCAGCCAACGCGTCATCTGAGCTAACAAGACTGTTTCGGTGCCATGCTGCGAGCCGAGGTCAACTCCTCGAGCAAACTGTACGCAATGAGACGTAGATGAACGTTGTATGTTATTACCGCAGACGCATAGCCTCGTTTCAGTATATACCCTCGCGTATGAGGTATACAACGACGCAAAAGGACGACGCAACGAAATAAGCTTGGTTAGCGGCAGACTATCTCTGCATAATATTACCAACTGATGCGCCCTCGCGGCACAGGGCAGGAAAAGGTGTTGTACCGAGCAGCATGACGTACATGAGCAATGCATATCGTACATACATGATCTACAAGTGTTATGCGTATATGTACGCTCGATGTAACTGTTACCCATCTTTTGTCCCTTGAAAATTTTTTGAAAGAATATACTGCATTTGAGGAAAGGGGGAGACGTACAGGGACGAATGAAATCTCATACTACGACCAACTTGATCCAATAACAAGTCAATCAGAGAAGGAGTCGGATTGTCCGTCAGCTATATGGCTTTACGAATGGGCAGCCATATAATAGACAAGTAAATATCATCTTCATCTTCTTCGAGCAACAGCCGAGAGGAAAACGTATAGCTATATACACTTAAGCTAACTCTGTTATACGTGCCGCAATACCATCATCAACAACCACACACAATTGATGTCAGTAGGTAGCACATTAAATCCACAAGAACTGCACATAATAATGGAAGTCCCTATTTTTCCTGGGATACTGGAGCCGACGGTCTGATACTGGAGCCGGTAGCCTACGTTGCCCGGGAAAACAACAAGTCCGCTCCCACATGGCTAGTCCCGGGGGAGGAGCAGAGCCCTGCTTTTGATTCCTCCTCTCCCATGGCCCGGTCAGCCGCGGGTCAGTACTCGACACCACTTCCGGCAGTCGAGGGATCTACCCAAGCGTCCTACTGTAGGTAACCACCGCTCGTCTTCTTCCGGGAGGATCATCACCCCCCGGGTGTGTGGTAAACACAAGAGCAACGGCCGCGACCATTTACATGGCTCTGTACATGAAACAAGGTGGTATAGCGTGTCACCTGTCAATTCTCGTGGGATCTAGGGATGGGATAGAGGGTGGGCGGGTTGGCAAGCTGCTTGGCTGGATTCTGCAACCGCCCCTAACAATGTATCGTCGCTCTCGAGCAAGGTAGTCCGAAATCCGGTCGAATAGAATATGGCGAAATGTGAGTCCGGCAAGGGCTGGATGGGCTCTTGGCCACCCCCAAAGCGGAGAGTGGTTGGAAAGAGCCTTCCCAGTATGGGATCACACAGTACACACCACCACCATAAATAGCCTCTGACTGTTTGTACTTGAGAGGTACAAAGGGAAAACATATACGGTACTTTCTCCGACTAGAATGCATGGTAACGTTGTTTAGCTTGCAAACTTAACTAGCTTAGTTGAGTATGTATTCAGTTGACCCTGTCGGCTATTGTTTTCACCCCTATTTGAAGTCATACCGTAGATATCAAGGATACTGCCAACATTAACGTTCCACCCACCCCCCTAATAGCACCACAATCCCGTGAAGAGCACAGCACAGGGAAAATAAATCATGGATCTCACATTAGGGTCCGGCATTTGTAAGCCAAGAATGTAGGAAGGGTAAGGCGAACGCACGCCCATGCGTTTGCTGTGCCTCACCCACCTGAGGGGCCCACGAACCGCCCTAAAGAGCGCGCAAGAGCGGCACAGCCAAATGAAAACCCAACTAAATCCAGCAGCGGGGATGGCGAATAATGAGCTTAGATCCATTTTCTAGTTCCTAATAAGCGCTATAATCAGATTGTTTTCTATTCTGTACGCCGGGGACGGGTGGAAGCCTAGCTAAAACGTGCTTTCTGCACCGGAGAACCCAACAATTCCTGCCTCAGGGGCTATTATCATGCGCCTCTATAATGAGAAACCAACACAATTAACGACACCGCTGAACTACTGCCCTCAACCATGTGCGCAGACCCAACAGAGGCCTTGAATTCGTATCGTTGAATTACGGACACACCCTATCCTCCCGACCTCTTCAAATCCCGACGTATCAAATATCCCAACTACTCCATCCTACAAACTCCCGGGAACGCGCTCGAATCAAAGTTACCATACTGTTCAAGGAAATAATACAAGTAACTAGAGAAAAAGACCCTCCAACAAGAAAACTCTGTATTAAAGGGGGTAAGAAGGGGATCTAGAATCCTAGCCCGGCTGCTGCCCGGGCGCCTCACATGAAGAGAGACCAGCAGTATGATTAGTGCTCAAAGTTCAGGTCTGCACCAACAAATGGTCGGGACACTAGCTCCATGTACCACTCCTTCATATTCAGTGCACAGAGCACGTTGCTGCTCGAGTGGACTCAATAATGCCTCGTTGATCACGCATCAGATACTCGTCTCCGCCTCCCTAAAGTCTATCACACACCATGAAACCAAGAAGAAAATATGCAAATAGACGAGGACTAACTAAGAAGGAGTCGAAGATGCTAGAGCCTCTGTCTAAGTTTTGACGTACAATAAAAAAAGAGGACGCGGAATATGAAGGTGAACCCGCTAGGCCATCCCCGTTGTCCCTTAATCACATCTCGATACCTCTTCTCACCTCCTTAGCGCCCCTTTCTATCTATACATGCCGAAGTCTCACCGGGTAACCATATGAGCAATAATACAACAACACCCTGAATAAGATTCACTTACCACTCCGAGCGAGGAGATATGTAGATTATGTCTATCTATTAGATATCACTAGGTTGTAATTATAATCATGGCCTGTTGATGGCGAGACGCTCCCTCATGCAGGTTATCAACTCACCTTCACGTTGATTTGATATATATTGAAGTAGGAAGAGCCCATATGTCTATTGAACGACAAATATATTCGCGGTGTGGGGTATTCGCTATCTATATACCGGAAGAAAGTGATCAAAACCGTGTCCATAACGCCGGAGACTCAGATAGAATTTATTTAACAAATACCGCTAGATATCACCCGTTAACTAGATTAGGTCGAGGGCGCAAGATTTCGTTTTGCTGCTTTCACGGCCCTGAGCGCAGGCAGCGTAGTTTCTCTGCCTGGTTCACGACCAATTTCCTGACACAACATACGGATGAGATCCTGATTCACCCAATAACTCGTGTGAGCACTGAGCATATTAAGGTACTGAAGCTCTAGAGGCCCTCCGCCCGATCTCAGAAAATAATCTATCTGCCCGTTGTCGTTGAGGAGAAGCGCCTTCTTCTCGGCTATCTCCTCTCGCGTGAAGTCGTGAACTTCAAGCTCGAGTTGTGACGGGAGACGCATTGTTAACGGTTTAACCAAGGTTGGATTTGGAGTGCCTGCGGAGGTAGCTGAGGTCCCCGGCACGAGTCCTCGTACTGCGCTTCCAACGGATTGTAAAAACGACGGTGATGCGCTCGGTACGTATGCTGCTTTTAAGCTGGATGCGAATAGCGGGTCGATTGTACCGTTGAGTAAATATCCAACCGGATCTTCGCGAGCGAGAATGTTATAGATATTATCCACTGCTAAACAGCCAAACCTTCCTGCGTCGCCGACTACGTCACTCGACTTAGAGTCAGTCACATTGGCGCCGGGCTTGAGCCGCCCCCGTCTCGGTAACAATGCACCCCTTTCTAGCAGGAGAAAAAAGGCAACTGGGCTGCCGAGAAGGAACAGGTTTTTCGTGTCGAATTCGAAGAATTGTGTCTGAAGCGGGTTGGTAGGCTGCAAACTGGGAATAGAGGTTGGCTGTTTCGATAAAACCTCTACTGACATTACGGTACCCAATGAGTGGCCGATCAAGTGAACTCGACCCCTTTCCGAAAACCCTGGATTGTTTCGACACCATAGTCTATAGACGCGATTAGCTTCTTTCACCAGCGCAGCGACCATCTTGGGCTTATGTTGCGACATGTAAAAGGGAATATCGAACATGACGTCCGAGATCATACTGCGCACAGCCGGAATTGTCTTGGGCTCTATGTCTTTCAAGCCGAAGGCTTCCGCGGCGTAATTGGCCTTGTCTTCTTCTCTCATAGGACCACCATCCTCAAAGGACAGGTCCTGCCGCCAGTTGATAGGCAGAACCATAATGCCGTTTTGCCCGTTGCGGAGAACAGCCCTAACCGCGTCGTTGTTTAACTCGACATTCATAGCTCGCCGGAACGCATTGATAGCGTGGGTGAAATGATAATTCTCCACGCGCTCTGCAAGCTTCTGACCAATTCCGTGGACGACCAGGACGAGACTGTTTGGAAGCGAGGGTTAGCTGGTACTCTACACGATTAAATGGCTGATGGCTAGGAACTGGGCGGACAATGGAAAGGGTGGCAAACAATAGTCTACGCGCTTTTCACTGTCGTGGCTTGCGAAAAAGAAGTTAGAAAAATCAAAATCTTACTCGGTCACTTGGCTGCGATCCTTTTCAGCTTTACAGGCCAAGCACGATTCATCACGGTTGCCGCCATTAGAGAGTGTGGGAAATGGTTGTCCTTGCGAGGCACGCTGCTGTTGGGTCCTGGTCTTCTGATGCTTAGATTCCCACACCTCACAATCGAACCCCCGAACTACGGGAATACCTATGGTCATGCCTCGCACTATCTTGGCTACGGGCCGACGACCATAATATCCTGAGGGTTTTAGACTCGGTTTTAAGAGAAAAGCGTTCTTCTCATCTTTATAAATAACGTGATACTGCTCGAATTTTCTGTGAGTCTGAAGTGGGGAAGAGTTGTCCTCATTTGCACTTGGAATGAGAGTGCCCTCGGCTGCTGCCTCCCCATGGAAGCAGCGAGCAGCACAGAATGGGTCACTAGACAGGACAGGGTCTGTCATCAAGTCGTCACTTTTTTTGTTGGGTGAGTCTGGGGCCTTTGGCCAGAGAGGGTGCGAGACTTTTTCTTCTCCTAACGGACCGACCTCAATGGCGCATCTGAGTTCATCATTCCATGTTTCCGTATGCGGCTTCAGTTCTCGATAGCCCGCTTCAAGCTGATTGGCGACACTGGGATCAACAGGTCTCATATCATCTCTAACCAGGGTCAGCGATGCGTCTAGGGAAAGATGGGCATGATTAACTCACCGGTAGAACCAGGTCGCCCGAAGCACAGTTGCAATATCGTTGACTGGTGACCAGTAGATGGGTTTCATCTGTAAGGCTGGGAGAGTTACCTCGTCTAGCTTGCTATGTCAATACTAGTAATATACCAAATCGAAAATTAGGTGTAAAGAAGGTATCAAGCAAGGAAACCGGCGAGCGAGCCCGATTTTCACATACGTAGTCTGGATACACCAACCACCACATTAGCAGAACCTTTCCCTAGCTGTTTATTTTCTGAGCGTGAGGGCCGTACCCTCTCGGATAATGGTACCCTCGTTCCTTGTTGCTCGGAATGTGTTGGTGCTGAGGACAACGGAACTGTTTTTGAAAGAGACGATGGTTGAGAGAACGTGGGAGTTTCCGGCGTGCCGACTCGTATGAAGGGCTTTCCTAGGATTCCATCGTCTACGAGCGACGACTTGGTGGGATGAGTCACGATACGTTTGCGCTCAGTAGAGGGAGAGCCTATATTTCGCGGCTGTACTCTTGCATCACTGCACTCGTCTAGGCTCGAGGGATCGGATGAATGGTGAATTGGCCCAGTTGACTCGTGCTTCGACCCGATACGTTCGTTGACCAAGGTGCTCAAAGACATAGATGCAGCAGTGTTAGATCTCCCACGTTGTTCTGTGATGATGCCAGACGATTCGGCTCGCATTATCTGCATTTCTGATACAACGGCCTGGGCGATAGCCTCTGGATCTAGCACGCGTTGTCTCCTCCTCGCCAGGACACAGAAGGAGTTGCGCAGAGCCAGACGGACGTCGATCAAGAGCTCCGGGCAACAGAGGGGAAGGGCATCGTCTAGTACTTGGTCAGTTCCATCGAAGGCTGCCATAGAGTCTCGTTTGGAGCCCTCGCGTGCGTGCTTCTCGGCATGCGTCATAGCAAGATCGCGAGTAATGGCGGATAGCTTTGCGGCATTAGCCCTGGCCAAAGAAGGGCTCGGGCTTCGCTGACGACGGGCGTGATCATGGTTGCGGGAATATTGATTGGCGGCGAGACTGAGCCACGCGGATTCCAAGGCATTGTTGTCTCCGGGCGAGAAGGGCTGTAGAGTAGCTCGCAGAGACCGGGGATCGTTGGTGGCAGCGATGGCGGAGAGGGGATCGTCGATGGGGATGGGCGACGAGTAGAAGAACTGTGCCGCCACGGGAGGGATGTCGTCGGAGAAGGGGTTTCTAACAGGGGCGAGACGACATCGAGGGCCCAAGTTGTGCGGCCGCGGGGGCTCGAGGCAAGGAAAGCCGGCGACGGTGGATGGAGGCATGGTGAAGTTCGAACGGACTTGGACAGTAGTTGTCGGTCAGGGTGGAAACTGGACATGATTCAACTCTATATTCTCCCTAGTCGTCTGCTACACGTTATTGTTCGTATGTATGCACATTTCCGGCAATGAAAGATAGACAGGGCTAGTTATGCTAGGCCAGTACATGAGGACCATGGTGTATTTGTTGAATATTTTGGCAGATCTTGAAAGGATGCATTTGATACGACTTCAGTTGATGACGTGGTTGCCTATCGATCTATCTATGTATCTGGGTATGGTGGTATCTACTTAGGTACCTACCCAAGGTTAGTGTTAGTGGCCAAGCCTGTTTGGGTAAAATCTAAATCCGATTAGGTAATCTAGAATCTAGTCTTACTAAGTAAGTAGGTAAGTAGCTACTTAGCTTAGGAAATCACACTGTAGTTAGACAAGTACGGTACTTTTGACGCTGGAGAATAAATAACTAAATTGCCTACCTCCTGGTATACTTATATGTGGTTCCAGCTGTCAAGTAGAGACACCTTGGGCACGGGCCCTAGGGTATAAGTACCCCGCACCACCGTTTATATAAGTAAATATATAAATAATAAAAAATAGCTTATATTTTAAATATAAAAAAGCAATATTTATAACTAGTATAAATCTTTAATTAAAGCGTAGTAATTATTTTAGCTAAGGCTTTATATTAAATAAATATAAAATAAAAAATATAAATAATTATTTAAATAAAAAATATAAATAATTATTTAAATAATTTTATAATATTATTTAAAAATTTATTTAAATTTTATATAATTTATTATTTTAAATTTTTATTTTTAAACCTTGCTTAAATTTTAAATTTTTATAATTAATTTTAAAAATAGTTAAATTATTATTAAATATTAAGCTTTATAATAATTTTATAATAATTATTAATTTATAAATTAATATTTTAAAAGTAAAAGTTTTAATAATAAAAAGTTATATTAACGTTTATTTTAATAAATTAATAATAAAAATAAATTATTTATTTAGTAAAAAGTTTTATTTGCTTAATAAAAAGCTTTATTAAAAATTAAATAATAAAAAAGATTTTTTTTAAAAGCTAGTAAATTTTTAAAAAAATAAAATAATATATATAAAAGCATTAGCAAATATAATAAATAATAAAAAATTAAAAAACAAATTATTTAACTTTTAAAAATTTAAAAGCTTAAATATTATATAAACTTAATAAAAATAATAAGTTTAAGCAGTATTTTTTAATATTTTTTTATTAAATAATATTATTTAGCTTAAAATATATAAAGCTAAAAATAAAATAATTTTATTATTAACTTTAAAATTAATTAAAATAAATTATATAATATTTAATAAAATTTATTAAATATAAGTTAAATTAATTTAAGTTTTTATATTATATAAGTTATAATTAATAAAAGTTATAATTAAATTAAATAATAATTTTTAATAAATAATATTATTTATATAAAATAATAATAAAAAAACTATTTAGCTTAA
>MU380480.1:0-29322 GCA_022495085.1 Xylaria sp. FL1042
ATAAATAAATAAATTAGCTTATAGCTAATAGCTTTTTATATAGCTTATATAATAAGTATATATAAGTTATTATAGCCTAGGTTAATTATTACGCAAGTGCTTAGCACTTATAAAGACCGCTAGCTTTATTATAATGTTTAGCCTAGCTTATAAAAAACCTCTGGCCTCTCTTGCGTGCCTACCTTTAAAGGCCGGTGGCGTACGCCTAGATATTAACGTTAGCTTTTTTGTTATTATTACTACGTAATGCAAAAAACCTCTAGCTATAAGCTTTAATTTTTTTTTTTTTTAAAACTACTTGTTTAAGCTTAAACTAAAGTTTTTTTTATTTTATTTTTTTATAGCTATATAATAGCTATATAATATAAAATACTTATATATAGCGCGCGATAATTATATAGCATATAATAGTTATAAGTTATATAAAATATTATTATAACTAAAAATAAAAGTAGTTAATATTAAAACTAATAGTTATTAATTATAATAGCTATCCTGTATAACTAATAAAAATAAAGCTATCGCTAAGTTATATATAAAGTTTAAATATTTTATTTTTTATTTTTTATTTAGCTTATACGCTAGCAAAATTTTCTTTTATAAAAAAAAAAATTTTATTTTATATAAATAAACTTTTTTTTTTAAAAAAAAATATACGCAATTAAATATAATATAATAAATTTATATTTTATTTTATATTTTAATATATAATATATTATATATAGCTTATTTAACACTTTATATATTAGTAAATAATAATATTAACCTTTTAATATCTTGCTAATATAACATTTTAATCGATTATTTTAATATATTATTAAAAAAAAACTTATAGTTATAAGTTATTATTTTTATAGCTCTTTAGTTATTTTTATTAAAAGCTAGCATTTAATTTATATAAAAAGTGATTTAGCTATAAATAAAGTAATATTTAAAAAAAGCCCTTAATATTATTATATTTTTATATATTATATATTTTTTTACCGACTTTTATAATTTTATTAACCTTATAAAATTATAAATAGCTATTATAAGTAATAATAATATTTTATTTATAGCAAAAATAATTTATTTTTAAGTAGCACTTATAATAATTAACTTAATTATTATTATTATATATTTTTTTATTAAGTTTAAACTATATAAAAGCTTTATTATATTAGTAATAATAATAGCTTTTATAAAGTTTTTTTTATATTATTTTTTTTGCTTAAAAATAATAGCATTAAATATAAAAAAAATAGGTTTAATAAAGCGTAAATAAGCTTTACTTAAGTTTAAACGCCACTTTTTACTTATATATTAATTAAAAGCTAAGTTTAAAAAACGCTAATATAAAACAGCAAATAATTAAATAAATTAAAATTATAATATTATAATATTTTATAGTAGTTTATTATTATTATATTTAACTAAATTAAATATAAAATATTTAGCTATTTTAAAGCTTTTAAAGCTTGTTTTATAGCGTTAAAAAAAATATATTAAAGTAATATTATCTTGTTTATAACTAAATACTTAATTTTATTAGTTAAACAACTAGTTAATATTTTAATAATTATATATTAAATATATACTAATAAAATTATTATAAGCAACCTTATATTTTTATTATTATATTAAGGTTAAATATTTGCCTTTTTTAAGTTTTTTACTAGGCTAAAATAAAAAGTCGGCTAATAGCTAATTAAGCTTAAATAATTAATTAATATATTATATAAAAAATTAAATATAATAAACAATATAAAAGCTTAGCTTTTATAATTTTAATTTAATAATATAAAATTTTAAAACGTTAGGTTTAATTATAATAAAATAAAAAATATATTAAATAACTTTTACTTATTTATTTTATTAAGTTATATTATTACATTTATTAAAAAAAGTAAAGCTAAAAAATTAACGATTTTATAATTAATTATATAATAATATAATGTTTAAAAAGGTTATATTTTAATTAATAAACAAGATATTTAACACGTTATTTTAAAAAAATATAAAAAAGTTATTTTATATTTTTTTAAACTTTAAACCCGTTTTTTAATAATATTTTAACAAAAACATTAAATTAACTAGTTTATAAAAAACTATTAATATTATTTTATAAACTTTATAGCTTTTTAATAATATAATTTTAAAAAATATTAAATATGTTTAACTAACTATTTTAAATAAAAATATAAAAAAAGCATGTAAAAAAGCGGCTATATATAATTAAATTATAAGCTTTTTAAAAAAATACTAAACTTATATTATAATAAGTTCTTTAAAAAAAGCAATAACTTACCTTGTTTTATGCTAAAAAACTTTACATTTAAAAGCTTTTTTTTTATTAACTAGTATTATTTTTTTAACTAATTTACTAATAATAAAATTAACGACAATAAAAAATATTTTAAAATAATTTTAATAATAAACGTTAAAAAAAAAAAAATATTTAGCTTAGCTATAAAATTATTTAATTTAAAAAAGCGTTAATATATAATAAAAGCATAAATTAATTTAGCGTATTTTCTAGGTGTAAAAAATTAATAATATTTTTAAAAAATAATATTTAATAAAAAGCTAAAAAGTTTATCTTGCGTTTATATAATATATAATATTAATATATATATTTTTAACAACTATTAAAAAAAAATATATTTTATAAAATTAGCTTTATATATATTTAATTAAAAAAAACATAGTAGTATAAATTATAATATTTATAAATAATAAAAAGTATTAAGCTTTTATTAGTTATATAAAGGCTAATATATGCTATTAAATAATATCTTTTTAAAAAAGCCTTTTTTGTCGACTTGGTTGCTTATATAACTTATAATCGGCTCGCTTAATTTATATAAAGCGCGTTAAACTAATAATATTTAAGTTTATATTTTTTAAATAAAAATTAACTAAATATTTACCAAGCTATTAAGGTTACTTTTATATAGTTTTAAAAAATAGCTATATATTTAAATTAATTATTAAAATAAAAAATAATTAAATATATAAAAAAATATTATAAAATATATAATAATTTTTTTAATAATATTTATTAGCTTGCCCGTTTTATTATAAGCTTTGCTTAAAAATTATAAAAATTACTATGCTTTATATAATAAGCTATAATTTAATTAATTTATAATAATAAATAAGATTTAGCAAATATAATATAAGCTTAAAAAATTTATAATAAACAAGCAAGCTTTATAAACCTTATAAATATATTTTAATTTTAAATATTATATAAAGCGTAAGCTTTAAGCAATAAAATAAGCATAATTACTTATATATTTAATATTTTTTATAAAATATACTAGATTTATATATAAAATAAAGCAAGTAAAAAAATATAAATAATAAAAAATAAGCATATTTTAAAACTTATAATTAAATAATACGCTTTAATAATAGCATTTTTTTTATAAATCTTAAATGCTTATAATATAATTATTTAACTAGCCGCAAGTAAAAATATTATAGCAATAATTATTAAACCTTAAAACAATGCCTAGTTTATAGTTAAGTCGTAAACTAAAAAAAAAATATTAAATACCTTTAATAATATTAAAACACCGGATAAAAAAAGCTTATTAATACGCAACTCTTTTATAAAAAAATTAAATACTTTATAAGTAAGCCTTTTTATAATATTATTATATATAAGCGCCTAGTTTTACTATTAATATAAAAATAATAAAATAAAAGCTAGTCGATATATTATAATATAAATTATTAAAATATTATTAGTAGTAAAAATAATATTTTAACTAATAATATTTTTAGTAAAAAACATGGCTAAAATAAAAGTAAATAAAAAAAAAATTAATATAAAAATTATTAAAAGCTAATAAGTTCGACTTATTTTTAATAACTTTATATAATAAATGCGTATAATAAATAAAATAATAAAAGAAATTAACTAAGCAATATAAAGCTACGTTAATATTAAAATAATAGCTATAATAATAAAAAAACCAGCACTTTAACTATTATTATTAACTTAGCTTAATATATTTATATTTATAATTATTTTTTTTTACTTATATTATATATATTAGCACGCTTTATAAAGTTAAGTAAACTTAAAGCTACTTTAGCTAATATAAATTTAAAGTTATTACCTTAAAAAGTTAATAGTAAAAATTATAACTACTTGTTTAAATTTTATAAAAATAAATAATAATAAGTTTTTTATTTAAGTTTTGCTTATTACGCTTTTAATCCTTTAATTGTTTAGCTTTTTATATTGCATATAAAAGTCGAAATTTATACTTTGCTAAAAAGTGGTTAAAATTTATTAACTTAAAGTTAAACAAGTAGCTATATATATTAATTAAATTATTAAAGAAAAAAAAAATATAATAATTAATTATAGTTTTTTTCGATTTTATATTTAAGTAGTTAAATAATTTATAAATAAAAAACTTGTTATATATAGCGTAGTTAAATAACTAATAATTTAAAAAGCGTTAAAACTATAAAAGCTACCGATTATAAACTAAAATTAATAAATAAATAATATTTACACTTAAACTTTACATAATAATTATAATTTTAAAACTTATAGCTTAATTATTTAACAAATAGCTTATTAAATAGCTTAAACTAATTACACTTTATAAAAATTCTTAATCTTTAAATTTAAAATTTATATATTAATCTTAAAATAAATTAAAATATATTCTACTTTATTAAATAAGTTTAATTATACTTTTTATTTTATTGCTTAATAATTAATAACTTATAGCTGTTTATATTTTAATTTTTAGCCCTTGCTAAAAAGCTTTTAAAAAAAAGCAATAAAATTTAACAATAAAAGCTATTATAAAATTTAAGCTACTTTAATCTTAAATATAAAAAAAGTTATAATTTTATTATTATATTTTTTTTTTATACTTGCTTTATAATTATTATTTTTAATTAGCCTTTTATATTAAATATTATTATATAAATAATTATTAAGTCACCTTTTTTTTTTATATTAATATTAAAAATAAAAAACAAAATATAAACTTTTTTTGCCTTTTTAACTTTAAAACGCCTTAGTAAGCTAATATATTTAATATTATAAAAAAAAGCAAACTTTTAAAAATTATATATAAACGCCGCTTTAGCATACTATAAATATATTTAAAAGGCTTTAAACCTTAGTTAACTACACTTTTAAAAAAAAATAGTTTATATTTAAAAACTAAATCTAGCAAACGCTTTTTAAAACTTAAATTAACGTTTTATTAATAGCTGCTCTTGCTAATATTATAATTTAAGCTTTTAAAATTCCTAGCTTTATTATTTTTATTATTAATTTTATTATTATTATTTTTTTTGCTGCTATATTTAATTATATAATAAAGCAAATTACGCTTTATATAAATAAAATTTTAAATAAATTAATTAATATAACTTTTTAATAAGCCTTTTTTTTTAATAAGCTGCTTTTAGCTTTTTTTATTTAAAATTTTAACTAATATAAGTTAATAATATTATTAACCTTATTATTATTATTATTACTTTTATAAAAAACTAAATTATTATTATTTAAACCTTGCTTATTAATAATATTTTATTTAATCTGCTTTTAATTTTAAGCTTTTATTTTTTTTTTAATAGTTTTAATTGCTTAAAACAATATTTTAATATAATACTAATATAAACTATAGCTAGCTTACTAGCTTTATTTATAGCAAGCTTAATTTTACTTATTATTTTTTTTTACAATACCTTGCTATTATTTTATATATTATCTTAACTATTTTATATTATTATTATTATTTTACTACTAGTTTATTTGTTTTACTTGTTTTTTTAGCTTAAAATATACCGCGTAGTCTTTAATAATAAAAGCAAAAAGATTATTACTTAAAATATATTAAAAACGTAGCAATATATATTAAAAAATAAAGCAACTTTAAAAATTATTAAAACTATTAACGCCGGCTTATATAATAAAACAAGCTAAACAAGCAAATAAAATCCTTTTATAAATAAAAAAAAGCTTAACTTATATTTTATAATTGCTTTAAATACTTTAATATTATATATTATTATTATTACTTTTTATGCTAAAAGTTTAATTAATAGCATAAAGCTTATTTTATTTATTATTAACAAAAAGTTTATCGGTTTTATTTTAATTTTTATTATTAAAAATATATATAAGCATATAATAGCTATTATTATTATTATTAAAAATAAAATAAATCTAGTTATTAATATCGTTATTAAATCTTTAATATAAGTATTGCTTTTTTTAATCCTTTTATTTTTTATTATTAGCTAAAAGATTAATAATTAAAATATAACGCTTGCTTTTAACACTTTTTAAGTCGTTATGTTTTTTTTCGCCGTTTTTTTTATTAACTATTTAATTAATAATATAAAAAGCCATTAATTAAAAAATGTTTAACTAGTTAGCCTTTACGTAATAATTATAGTCTATATATTTTATAAGTTTAAATAATAAAAAAAAATTTTTTTACGTTAATATAAAATAAACTATTTTAATTATTAAAATGTTATTAATAATAGTTATATTATAATATAATTATTAGCAATTATAATTATTTATATAATTGTTTATACTAAGCATTTTAATTAATTAATTAAAGGTGTAAACATTAATAATAACTATAAAAAAATTAAGTGGGTATAATAAAAAAGCGGAAAATTATTTAAATATATAAACTATTTTATAAAAGTCTAAAGTAAGTAATAATATAAAATATTAAAAAAAAAAATTTAAAAAAAAAATTAATAAATAACCTAAATTAATAAATAAACCTTGCCTTTATATATTAACCACGATTATTAGTTATTTTTAAATATAAATAATAAACTTATTATAATTTAGTTTTTTAATAAATAAATAAGTTGGTTATATTATTACTTTTATTTTTAAAATAAACATGCTATTATATATATTTAATATTAATAATTTTAAACTTAAATATATAATAATAGCTTGGTTAAATATTAGTTTAAAAAAAACATTTAATATTTTTTTAATATAACAGCAGTTATTTTATACTATACTTTATTATAAAAACTAATTAGCTAGTTTATATTACTTTAAAATATTAGCGCTAAAGTTTAAGTAATAAAATATTTTATTTACTATTTTTTTTTTTTAGCGCTTACGTTTTTTTAAAAGAATTTTTAAATATAATAAAAAAAAAAAAAAAAAAAACAAGAATTAATAATTAATATAATTAAGTTTTAAAAATTTAAATCTATATAAAAACAGGCTAAAAAAAGTTATTATTTATATTTATCTTTATAGTTAATTATATTAAAGTTATTAAGCCTTTTAGCGATTTTATTAAATAATACGCGCGCTATATTAAAATATATGCTAATAAAATAAGCTTAAATAATTATAACCTAGTCTTAGTTTATAATAATAATAATATTATAATAAAGTCGTAATATAATTATTAAAAAGAAAATAAATAAAAGTAAATAAAACGCATTATATAGTTTAATAAGCAATAATATTTAATTTAAAGGCTTTATTTATTACTTAAAATTATAAGTAATATATAAACCTTGCTTTTTTATCTCTTGCTAAATAAAGTATATTTTTATTTTTAACTACTTATATTAAAAACTTAATAAAATAAGTTAAGCCTTTTAATCCTTTAAAGCTACCTAAAAATATATATATTTATTTTACTTTTTAATATATTTAACTAATTTTTTAAAAAAATAATTTAAGTTTATATTTTATTTATATCGAATATAAAATAATCTCCGCGTTTTATTTAAATTATTTATTTTTACTTAACTAATATATATTATTTAATTATACTAATCTTTAATATATTTTATATTATATTAATAATAAATAATTGCTTATATATTATATTACTTTTGCTTATTTTATAATAGTTTAAATAAATAAGCTATATTATTATTATTAAAGTTATAGCTTTATAAATAGTTTTAAACTAGCTTAGTTAATATTATTATATAATATTTTTATTAGCTTTTAATATAAAAATTTAAACAAGTAAAAGCGCGTAGTTAATATAAGGCCTATTAATTAATTTTTTATATAAAACTAATTATTTAATAAAGCTAAAAATAATATATAAAAAATTAAGCATTTATATAATATAATAAATAATTTTTATATTTAATATAAAATAAATAGCGCTTATATAATTTTTAAAAAAAAATATTACGTAGCTTAATTATATAGCTTGTTTATAAAATTAAGCTATTTTTAGCTATACTTAAAAATAATACTTTATATATAAATATTACTTTTTTTTGTTAGCATTAAACTTTAAATATTAAAACTATAGCTATTTATTTATAAATAAATATTTTATTAATAGCTAAATTAACACTTATACTTTTTAAATTAAAATATAATAAAATAATATAAGAAATATTTAAATATATTATTATTTAAAAGTTTTTTGTTTATAGCTAATTAAAAAAAAAACCTTTAAATTATATATAAATTATTAAAATTATTTAATAAACTATTATTTTTAAAAAGGTTATAACTTTTAAAACGACTATAAAAATAAGCAATAAAAGCTTTTTAAGTATAAGCTTTTTTAAAAATTATAATAATTATAGCTAAAATAAATTTTTACCTTTTAAAATAATTAGTATTAACTTTTAGCTAATATTATATAAAGTTAATATTTGCTAGCTTTAAAACTAAATTTTAAAAAAGAAAAAATAAAATAAACTATGCTTTATAAGTTTTATAGTTATAAATAATTTAATATAATATAAAGAATACCTACGATAAAACATGCACTTAAATATTTTAAATTTAAAAAACTTTATTTATTAAAAAACTAGTTTTAAAGCAGGCGTTTAACGCTACTTAAAAAAAAAAAAAAAAAACAATAAGTATAAACAAGCGTTAAAGTAGTTAAAGCAAATTAAAGCTTTTAAAACTAAAAGCAGTAAAACCTTTAAATAATATTTATATTTATTTAAATATATATAATATATATACTTGCTTTATTAAATATATTTTAAATATTATCGATTAAATAATCTTTTTATTAAACTAATTAAATATATAAAACAAAGTCGTTTTATTTAGCTAAAAAGCTTAAAATATATAAAACATTATTATTATAATAATATAATAAAATTAAACTTACTTTATTAAAACATATATACTTTTAATAAAATTAGCTAATATTATATATAATTTTTTTATTTTTATATTCTTTTATTAATAAAAGTATAGTTAAAAAAAAATTAACAAGCTTTTAAAAGCGCCTTTTTAATTAAATAAATAAAGTAATATTTTATATACGTTTAAGCTATTATTTTTAACTAACTAAATAATTTTAATTACTTATTAAATAATAAATAATATAGTTAAAAAAATAAAGGTTATATATATAACGCTTTATATTTGCTAATAAAAGCAAGTTAGCTTTAAAAATAACTTTTATAGCTGTGCAAAGTAAATATAAGCAAGAAAAAAAATATAATAAACCTATTTTATATTACTTAAAAAGTAAAAGTAATAACATTAAAAAAAGATTTTTAATTTATAAATAATAATAAAACAATTAATAAAATATTTATTAAAAAAACTTTAAAAAGCTTTTATTATTATATAAAAATAAAAGTTTAAATAATAGCTAAGAAAATAAATCTTATAATTAAATTAAATTAATAATTAAAAAACTATAAATAAGTAATTAAATATAATAAAAATTATATAGTTATATAAGTATAAAAAATATTATAAAATAATAAATTATTATAATCTTAGTAAGCTATTATATAATTATAACTAATAAAAAAAAAAAATTAAAAAATTAAAAAATTAAAATTTTACTTAAAGTTTTTTATTTAATTAAGCTAAGACTATTTTATAATAAAAAAACAATAAGTTATAATTATATATATATAAATAAACTATATTTTTATATTTAAAGCTAGCTAAATATTTAAAATATTATATTTACACTTTTAAATATAGCTTTTAATATATTTTAATATATATTATTTATTTATATATTTTAATTTATTATTTAAAACATTATATTTTTTATTTAAGCTATTTATAACTAGCTTAATAATATTAAGTATATAATTATCTGCGTTAATTTTATTAACTTAAATAATATTTAGTTATATTTTTAAGCTTTAGTTTGCGCTTTAAATGCTAATATTTATATCGTTTTTATACCGCGTGTGCTAAACTTATAAGTGCTAACCTTTGCTAAGCTTTTTAAAAAGCTTATAAAAAAATAAAACTATATTATATATTTAATATTTTAAATAAAAACTTAAATAAAATTTATAACCGCTTAAATAATAAAGATTTAAAAGCTTATTTTACTTAAAATATAACATTTTAAACTAACTTTTATATTAAAACTTATATTAAACTATATATTATACTCTTTGCTTTTTATTTTGCTTTAAAGTTTTTTTTTAAAAGCTACGCTAATAGCTGCTATATGTTTTATTAAAACCTGCGCTTTATAAAAACTATTATTTTTAGCATTTACTATTTAATATATGTTAACAATTACCTTTACGCTTATAATAATAAAAATCGCTAAAAATTTAGCAAATATTTACACTTGTAAAAATAAAAACATAAAAAAAAAATAGCAGCAATTATAAAACATATAGCCGACAAGCTAGCTAAACAGCTTAAATATTTAAATTTAAAAAACATTTTTTATTTTATAAAAAACTTAATTAAGCTTTTTAAAAAGCTAGCCGTAAAGACGTAAATTTTAGTTTTAAGTAAAGGTTTTTTTATAAAAATAATACGTTTTTTAGCTAAAATAAAGCTTGTCCTTTTAATTATTATAGCTATAGCGCCTATTTAATACGCTAACATTAATATTTTTATAAATAATTATAATAATTTAATAAATTTAAACGCTGCTATAAAAATTAAAAAGTTAGTTAAAAAAAAAACTATTTTTATTTAGTTTTTTTTTATAAAATGCGTTAAAGCTAAAGTAAAAAATAATAAAGTTTTTTACGTTTACTTTTAAGATTTTACCATAAAAAAACTAATTAAAATCTTTAAAACCGCTAATAATATAAAATTATATAAGCAAGCAACCGTTTTTACCTTTAAAACTATAACTTTAACTAAAATATATATATTTAATATATTAACTATAATATTATTATTTTTTCCTTTTTTATTACCTTATTAATATATAATAAGTTATTAAAATAAAGTTAATAAATAGCAAGCTTTTAAAATTAAAAAGGCAGCCAATAAGCTTATTAATATTTTTTACTTTAATAAAAATATTATAGCAAAATTTAAAAATATAATAATTAAAAAAATTACTTATATATTATTCTTTGTTAATAAAAAATAAGTTTATAGTTAATAAATATATTTAATATATTATAAGCATATATAATTAAAATAAATGCTGCCGCTTATATTAATTAATAAACTTTATAATTTATAATAAATATAAAATAATAATATTTATATAAATCTTTTATATTATTTATAGCTAAAAAAATTATTTATATTTTAAATAATTTCTTTAATATTAAAGCTTAATTTTTTATATATTTATCGATTAAAAATAATAAGTCTTATAGTAAATATAAAAAAACAACTAAAGGTTAATTATAAAAATTATATTATGCTTTAAACTATTTATATTAGCCGGTAAAAATAAAAACTACAATAATATTATTAATAATAATAAAAGTAATAATAATAATAAAAGCAATAATAATAATAAAAACGTTAATATTAATAAATATAATATAAATTTATAAAAAACCTTTTTTTTTAGTTAGTTAAAAAGCAGGCTTAATAAAAAAATATACTTATTTAAAATATAAAACGCAGCTAAAATGCCGTTATTATTTATAAACTACTTTTAATTATAAAAGTTTAATAAACTTAACGTAATAAACTTTAGTGCTGCTATATAAATATCTTAGCTATTAAAGTTAAAGCTAAAAGTTAAAGCAGCTATAATATTATTAAATAATATTAAAAATAAACTAAAAATAGTTTTACTTATATTATTTATAAAAAAAGACTTAATATTATCTTTAACTTTAAAAAACTATTTAGCTATAATAAAAATCGCTATAAATAATATAAAAATAAACCGTTAATTTATAATAATATTGAAATCGTTTAGCTTAAAAAACTCATTAAAAATAATAAAACTAGCATCAGTAAAAATACTAGCCTTTAACTTATAATAAAAAGTATAGCCGTTATATTACTTAATAAAAATAATAATTTTTTTTTTATATATACATTTTAAAGTATTAAACTTTTTAAAAATTCCTTTTTATTAATTTATAAAACTTATAACCGCTTTATAGTTATAGTTATAATTTTATAACTAAGCTATTTAAAAAATTATAAAAAGCGTTAATAATTAATAATAATACTTAAAAGGTAAAAAAAAAAAATATATATTAATTAATTTACGCTATTAAAAATTATTTTTCGTAATATTTTTAAATATAAATATTAAATAAATTCTTATATATATAATATAAGCTATAGCTAAAACTAAAAAAAAAAAAAAAAATTTTATATAAAAGCTTATTTATTTATTAAAAAGCACGCGTATTAAGTATAAAGCTAAAAAAACTATAAAAAATTATAAGCTTATAAATAAGCGCGCATATAAAATATAATTTTTAAAACTTTTGGTTTTTTTAAAATAAGTCTAGCTTATTAAGTATATTAATATATACTTTAATAATAAAAGTTTTCTGCTTTTAAAAATAAAACAAGCAGCATTAAATATTTATAAACCTTATACTAAGCTTAATAATAATCAGCGGTTATATTATTTAAGCTAGCGCGTATATATATTATACTAAGGTTTAATTATAATATATTATTAAAACAACCTTACCTTTTTAAAACTTTAACGTCGCTATAATTTTTTAATATATTTAAACCTAGTTTTTATATATAAAAAATCAAGACTTATAAAGTTTTCTTTATTATTTTTTATATATTAATAATAAAATACTTAAAAAACTAAAACTATAAAAAATTAAAATTAAATATTTAATAAATAAAATATATATTTTTTATTTTTGTTTAAATATTATTAAAGCATAATAAAATTAAATAAATTTTTTAAATTTAATTTTTTTTTTATTTAAAAATTAAAAAAAAAATAGCAGCGCTTATATTATAGCGTTTAAAAAAATATATATATATATATATATTTATTATATAAATAATAAATAAATTATTATTATTAAAGCAAATATTATAATATTATATAGTTTAGTTTTAATATATTATATATTAATATTTTATTTTAAACATTATGCTTTAAAAAAATAAACTTAATAATAGTTAAACTAATACTATTAATTTATTACTAGTTAATTTATTACCGGTTAACTTATTACTAGTTAACTTACCACCGATTAATTTACCGCTAGTAAACCTACCGCTAATAAACCTACTACTAGTTAATAAACCTACCGGTTTATTAAAACCAATTAAAATAAAAATAAATAAAAGATTTAAAAATATTTTTAAAACTTATTAAACTTTTTTTTTTAAACCTTTTTTTTTGTTATTATTTTTTCTTTTTTAAATAATAATTAAAAAATAATAATATTTAAACGACTTAAATTTATATTATTTTTAAAACTAGTTAAAAAAGAAAATAATAAAAACTATAAATTTATTACGCTATTTTAAAACCTTAACATTAAAGGCTAAAAAATACTAATAAATAAAAAATTTATTATATTTTTAAGTTTTAAAACCTTTTAATCGTTTTTTTTCCTAGCTTAACTTAAAACTAAAAGCACTATTAAGTTATTTTTATAAAATCTACTAATACTTTTATAAAAAAAGCAAGATTTATAGCTAATAATTTTAATAAAATATATACCTTTAATAAAATAAACCTAATAAGCTATAATTAAAAAGATTTTAAAATTATATATATTATTATTAATAATAATAAATTAGTTACTTTTTGCATTAGTTATTCTCGTAGTATTAAAAATAAAATAATTTATTTAAAATTAATATTAAATTTTAAATTTAAAAAAAAAATATAAATATATTATTAAATATATATTAAAAGTTAATCGGTTAAAAAAAGATTTCTTAAAATAAAGTTAAAAAAAAAGCAGATAATAATAATAAAATATATAAAAAATATATTAAAAAAATGTTTAAAAAATAAAATAATACTTCGCCTTTAATAATTAAAATATAATATTACTTTTTTTCCTTTAAAATAAGCGTTTTTAAATAATAAAAATTAAAAAATTAAAAATATTTTTATATAAAATTATAAAATTACTTTTACTTTTTATATAAGCAGTTTTTATTTACTTTATTATAAAAAAGTTAAAATAAAATATTATTATTATTTAAATTTATAATTAAAAATTAAAACTTTATTATTATATTTAATTTTAACTTATTATAATATTTAAATATATATTAAAACTAAAGTTTAAAAAATATTAAATAAAGTTAATAAAATATATTATTAAATTATATATAATATATTTTATAATATATTTAAATATTATATATTAATTATAATTAGTTTTAACTTATTATAAACTTTTTATATTTATAATATTTTTTTATTATAGCTAGTATTGCTTAATAAGCTTAATTTAAGTAAATGCTTTTATATATTTTAGCTAATTATATTGTTTAGTTTATAAATATATAATAAAACTAAAGCGCCGGTAGCTCCGCCGTAATAACTTAATATAAGTTTAAAGCTTTAAGCAATAAAAATATTTTTATATAACCTTGTTTTATTAACGCTATAACTTTTATACTTATTAGTAATATATTTAAGCAAAAAAAATTTATTACGCTATTTAAAATTATATTTTAATAGTTAATATTATTTAATTTTTTTATTATACTATATATATATTTTTTTTAAAGCAAATAATTATATATTAAAGCAAATATAATAAATAAAACAATATTAACGCTAACACTTATAACTAGATTATACCAAAAATATAACAAGCTTTAAATATTGCTTTTTTAAGTTAAAGCTATAAATATTAAAATAATAGCTAAGTTTATTAAAATAGTTATAAGTAAAAGCTAGTTAAAAATAATAATTTAAATAAAAGTCTTTTATAATAAAATATTTCCGTTTATTTTTATTAGCTATATTATTATTTAAAAAGCAAAAAAAACTTATATATTAAAGCAGCTATTTATAATATTATATAAATTAACCAAGCAATAATTATAAAAACTATTTAGCTAGCAAATATAAAATAAAATTTTTATAAAATATAAATCGTTTATATTAATTATTATATAAAAAAAAGCTATATATTTTATAATAATATTTAAAAAAGTAATTATATTATATATATATATTTATTGCTAATATTTTTTATTTTATAGTTATACTTAGCGCTAAAATAAGCGTTAATTTTTTTTATTATTTAAGCCGCGTTTTTAACGTTGCGATCTTATTAATAAATTAATTAAATTAAAGCAAAAAAAGCAATAGCCGGGTTTAAAGCCACTTAATCTTATATTATAAGCGCTAGTAAAGTTATTATATTAAATAAAGCTAGTTTAGCTTAAAAAAAAAAATAAAAAGCAAAAAATAAAATAAAAACAAAACTTTAAAACTAAGCCGCCTAAGCTTTAGTTTTTTATATTTTATTATTTATTTAAATAAAAATTACGACCAGCTTATTAAAATCTTTAAATAAAAAAACATAGCCTTTATTAACTATTGTTATTATATTACCTTTTTTTTTAATAAAAATAAAAACAATTATTAAACCTACGCTTATTAAAATATTCCTTAACTATTAGTAATTATAAAAAGCATTATAACCTTTAACTTAATAAAGCGTTAATATAAACTTTATTTTTAAATTATAAATATAGCTTATAACTTTTAAAATAAATCTTGTTAACGCATTATTATAAAAGCTAGCGTTTAAAAAAAAAATGCTTATTATAAAGCTTAAAGTAAATCTTTAACTTAAAAGTTAGCATAAATACTTGCCTTATAAAATACCTAGCCTAGTTTTTAATATAACCAAGTATAAAAAGCTTTATAATAACCTTATAAAGCTTTATATATATTACTTTTTAATATTATTAAATAAGCAGTAAATTGTTTATAAATAGTAAAAATAAAAGCAAATTATTTAATTTTAACATAAAAAAGCTATATTAACTTATTAAAATAAACTCGAAAATAAAATTATTACTCTTAAGTTTTATTATTATTATTATATATTTAAAATATTAAAGCGTAGCGCAAATAACTTATATTTAGTTTAATAAATTAAATATTTTTTTTATCCCTTATATTATATAAGTGCGCTATATTAATTATAAGTTATATTAAAAGCTGCTAATTAAAAAAAACAAATTTTATATTTAATTTTAGTTTAAAAATATATTTAACTTATATTATTAAATATAATTACTAGTATATATATTTTATTTTATACTTTTTTTTTTATTTTAGCTTTATTTTATAAACGTTTATATTATTATATATTATTTCTTTTAAACCTATTATTAATAATTAATTAATATTAAATATAAAAAGCATAAAATAATTAATATTTTATATATTTTTAAGCTAAAAGGTTATAATAAAAAAAAATATAAAAATTAAAAACATAAAATATAACAAGCGCGTAAAATAGCTACTATATAAATTAATATTAAAATAACCACGCGTATATCGCAGCGTGATTAATTAAAACATAATAAAAAAAAAAAAAAATCACTTTTATGTTATAATATTTATAAAAAATATTATATTAATATTACCTTTTTAAATTTTTAATTTATATATTATATTATATTTTATTTAATAAAGAATAGTTTAATAATATAAGTTAATTATAACTTAAAAATAAAATTAACTAAAATTTTATTATTATTACTTGCTGCTTAAGCTTTTTTATTAGCCTACGTAAAAAAACTTTATATTTTAAGCCTAGTATTATAATTATACGCAAGTATATTTATTATATTATTAATATAAGTTTAGCTTATTATTTTTTAATACCGATCTTAGCTTAATATATTTATAATATTAAAAGTAAACTAAGCCGCCGTTATATAGCGACCTTATTATTTAAAAACAATTAACTTTTTTTTAGTTTTTTATTTGTTTAATTTATTACTTTACTTAAAGCAATAAATAAACAGCTTTTATATACCTGCTAAAGCTTTTAATAAAAATATATATATTATATAATACGTTTATTATATGCTTTACTTTATTTATTTTTTAATTAAAAGCCCGCACTAACTTATTTAAAGTAATATTTAAGCTTTACTTTTATATATAGCTATGCTAATATTATAAAAAACTTAAAAAACCCCTTTATAAAACTATAACATTTAAATTTTATTAGTTATATATTAAAAATACTATAAATAAACACTACGCTTATTATTATAATATCTTTAGCTGTTATTTTTATTAAAACTAAAACTACTTTTTTTATATTAATTATTATTATAGCTTTTTTATAATCACAAGCTATAAAAAGCTTATTATTACCGGCCTAGTATTTTAAAAATATAAATAAAAACAGCTTAACTCTTGCTATAACATAAGTAAAATTAGCAATAAAAAGCATAAATATAACTAGTAAAACCTTTTTAATAGCTAGTATAATAATAATAAATTTACTTTTATTTATATTAACGCCGTTTAAACTTATAAGCATATTTTAAGCAAACATAGCATTATTAAATAATTTAAAATTAATAGCCGTTATATTTAGCCTTTTTATAATAATAACATCGTTTATATTTATATTTATTATAATTATTATTTAAATAGTTATCGCTTATAACATAAAAAAATAAAAACCTTATAACTTATTATATTTATTTCGCTAGTTATTTAATTTTTTTTTTCTTGCCGCTTTAATTTATAATTAACTAATATAAGCACTAGGCTTAAAATTCCTTTAATAAAATTTTTATTTATTTTATATTAATTAAACTAATATTTATTTTAATATTGCTTTATTATTTTTTTTATACTTGTTTTAAATAACTTATATAAAATTAATATCGGCTAACTTAAGTTATAAAAACTTTTTAGCTTAAAATATTTTTTTTTAAAATAAAAAAAAAAAATAATTAAAGCTAATTAAAAAAATGCGCAGGCTTTTTAAAGCAGTATTATATTATTATATATTATTATAAACTTTATTTAATTTTTTTTTAATATATATATATAATATATTATATAAACTAAAAATTAAATTAAATAACATATAAAAAAAAAAGACCTTATATAAATAAAAACGTTTTATTAGCTAAGCGTTTAAAGTTTTTCTTAAAATAGTTAAATAAGCAAGCTAAAAATAACTAAGCAGCGTTATATATTAAAAAAAAATTTAAACTTGTAAAAGTAAAAAGTAAAAAGCTAATTTAAATAACTTAGCGCTAATAACTTTTTTTAAATATTTATTTTATTATTTTTAATATAAACAAGTTTTTTTACTATTATTTTTTTTTTAAGTAAATAAATAAAGCGCTTAAAGTTTATATTTTTTTTTATATAAGTAAATATATAAGTAATAAAATATTATTAAACTATCGGGTTAATAACTTGCTTATAATTAAAAGTAATATTAATAATATATCGCTTTTATTTAAACTAAAAAAGTTTTTTATTATTTAATTAAGCTAAAAATATATTTGCTTTAATTAAACCTTGCTTTTATTTTTTATATTTTTTTTTATATAAAACATTTAATTATTTATTATAACTTATAATATATTACTTTTTATAAACTAATAAAACATTTTACTTTTATTAAATTTTAATAAACGCTATAAAAGCTAAAAATATTAACTATAATAAAATAAAATATAATAAATAATAATTTATAAAATAGCTTTATAAATATACTTAAGTTATAAACTATTAACTTTAAATATAAAATACTTATATATTATATTTTTTTTTATAGCTAATATTATTTTATTAAATAATATTTTTTAATATTTAATTTGCTTTTAGCTTATTTAAGCCTATGTTTTTTTTTAAAAAGCTTTAGCTTATTTTTTTTAAACGTAACTTTTTTTTTTTATAAGCGCATAACTTTTCCTTAATTTTTAAATAAGCTATTTAATGCAGCCAATAAAAAAAACTGTTTAAATTTAGTTTAAAAAACATATAAAAACTAAAAAATAAAAAATTAAAAAAACAGCAGCGTTAAAAGCAAAATCGCTTTTAAAACTATATTAAATATTAAAACTAATAAGTTAAAGCTAAGCAAAAGTAAATTTAATAAAAAAACAAATAAATTTTTAGTTTAAAATAACCTTAAAAATATATTATTTATAATAATACTATAAAAATTTTATTTTAAAACATAATTAATTAAGCTAGAAAATTTTTTATTATATTATTTTATATAAGCTTTTTTTGCTTAAGCTAGCGCTTAATTAAAATAAGTTTAATTATTTAGCTTAAGCTTAAACTATTTTATAGCTTAAAAAAAAAAAGCATAATTTTAACATTATATATATTATTTTTTACGCTAAAGTATAACTTAATATAGTTTTTATTAAACTTTAATAAGTTAACGTTAACTTAAATAATAATTTAAAAAGTTTAAAGCTAGCTAAAATATATAGCAGTAAAAAATATTATAAAAATCTTTTTATAATTACTAGCATTTACTGATTAAAAAAAAATAAAAAGTTTAACATTATAAAACCACTTTTTAATAACGCTTTATTTGTTAATAAATAACTTAAACTTAATAAAAGTGCCGTCGCTATAGCATAAATAATTTAAAGTAATATATATACTTAAAAGTTTAACTTTATTAAAATTAATAATAACGTAAATAATTAGTTTAATAATAAACATTTTATAATATAAAACTAAAAAAAAATATATATATATATATATTTTTTTAATATAAATATTAATTATAAAGCGATAATATTTAATATTAAAGCTATTATTTAAATATAATTTCTTTTAAAAAAATATACTAATAAATAAACGCTTTAAAATAAAAAAACCTTATAACTTTATTAAATATTAATAATTTAAACGCTATAGTTTTTAAGTTCTCGAATTTTTTATTATTTATAAACTTAGCAGCGTATATTTTTAATAAGCGCTAAATTAATTAATATTTTATATTTAAAATTTAAATCTTTTATTTATAATATTTTTTTAAAAAGCTTTTTATATATAGCGTTATAAATAAATAATATAAATATATATTAAAAAATTAATAAAACAAAATAATATATATATACACGCTTTAAAAGGTTATATATATATATATACTTATAATAACTATACTTAATATATTTATAGCTATTAATTATATATATTTTTTTATATAAACGTTATGCTTTAAATTAAGCGTTAAGTAAAACCTTTGCTTTATAACTACTTTTTATTATAACTAAAGCTTTAAACTTTTTAAAACGCGCTTTAACTTTTAGCTATTTTAATTAAACACTTTTTAATAACGCAACCGTGTTTAAATCTTATAATAATTTTTTACTTTTATTCGACTTAAAATTAACTTTTTTTTATTAATATATTTTCGGATTTAAAAAATTACTACGCTATAGCTGCTATTTATATAGTTTAGCTTAAGGCTTTAGTTTAAATTATAATATATAAATAAAGTATTAATAAATTATATTTACGCCGCCGCTTTTAAGATATTTAAACTTAAAAACAAACTTATATTAACTTTTAAGCCTTATTTATTTATTATAAATACTAGTTAATAAACTAAGCTATAAAGTAAGCTAAGCTAAGCTTTACGCCTTTGCTTTTTAAGTTTAAACTTATAGCTAAATATATATTAAATACTTTTAGCAGTAATAAAAACCTTAAAAAAAAATAGCATAGCTATTTTTTAGCTCGAAATAATATAATAAAGTTAATTAAATTGTATTTTATTAACTATACCTACGTTAATAACATAATAATAATTAATATTAACCTTTTTTTTAATCGCTTTAAAGCTTTAAAAATAGTAAATATTTTTTTAAAACGCTTTTTTAACGCCGATAAAATAAGCATTAACTAAAGCGTTAACAATAATTATTTTATAATTATTAATGCTAGCTTACGCTAAACCTTTAAAAAAACTATTAAAAAAAGCAAATAAATTATTATTTTTAAAGCTATTAAAGCTACTAGCAAGGCCTTGCTGCCGCTAATAATTTAAAAAAATATAAAAATATAAAATTAATAGTTTTTAAATTAAAACTAAAGTTTATTTAAAAACTAACGATTTAATTGCTTTTTTAATAAATAAACTAATAATTTTATAGCTTTAAAATAATTATAAAACCTTTTTATATTTTATATTTAAAAGCGCTTTAATAATATATAATATATATTAATTTATAACGGCTATAAATTTTATATAAATAATAAGTTTTTTTAAACCTGCTTTTTATATAAGATCTAGCTTTTATTTTATAAGCCTTATTATAGTTACATATTATAGCCGTTAAACGTTAAAGTTTTTAGTTTATTTAAAAAAAAGCTAAAAAACAAGCTTTAAAAAACGCTTGTAAAGCGCCTTAGTATAAAGCTTTTTAAAAAAGACATAGTAATAGCATATAAAGCCGCTCGCAAAGACATATTATAGCCGAGAACTATAAAAAAAGCATGGGCAACAGCTAAAATATATTTAAAAGACCAGCAAATACTGCTATTTTTAAAATATATTATGCTTAAAAAAAAAAATATTATAAAAGCTATAGCATTAACATTTACTGCAAAAAAATAATTTGTTATACTTAATTTATTAGTAATAGCTTTAATAATTATTATAAAAACATATTTTAAAAGCTAGCAATTATAAGCTAGCATATAAAAGCTAGCAACAATTTATTTTTTATTTAATAATCTTTTATAAAAGTTATTTTTAATAAACACTAGCAAAGCTTTAAATTAAAAGATTTAAATAATCGCGTTTTTATAAGCAAAAATTAAAACTTTTAAAGCTTAACTTAACTAAAATACCAAGGTTAAGCATAAGTTAATTAAAACAGGTTTTAATAATAATTTTATTTATATAACATATATATAAAAAATAAAACGCAAACTATATTAAAAAACTATATATGCTAATAAAGCCGCCGATTAAAACATTTTAAGGCATAAAAAAACAAATATAAAAGATATTATAAAGGTTAAAAACGCTAAAAGTTAATAAAAACACTAAAAACAGCTATAAAAACAATGTATTAATAATAAAAATAACTTTTAAAATAATATATTAATTAAATAAAAAAAATAGTTATAAAAAAAAATAGTTATAAAGCAAAGGTTTTGCTTAAAAAATAACTGCGCTAAATATTAACGCGTTTTAAACTAGTTTATTAACTAAATAAAATTAATAATTTATATAGTTTTTTCTTGCATGCTATATAATACTAAAAATTTAAACAAACTAATATATAATTATAAAAACAAGCTTAGCTTAAGCTAAAAAATCTTGCTTTAATTAAAGCTTATAATTATTTAAAATATTATATATATTAATTTTATAAAGCTATTTTATTATATTTATAAAAAATTTATTAAAAAGTCGTAGGTTATAATTTATAATAAATATAAATATATAAGTTTTACTTTTAATATTTATTAGCTTTTTAAGCTATTTTATTTACTTAGTTAATTATATATATAAATTATTTATAAAAATTACTTTTTTATAAAATAAAAAAAATATTATAGTTTATTTAAATATAAAACGTTTACTTGTTAAAACTTAATTAAAATTTATAATATATTTAACTTTTATAGCATTTATTATTATTAAATATAAATAATAATATATAACATTAAGTTAATTAATTATATTAATTAAGCATATTATTTTTATTAAGTAAATATAACTAATAAGCTATATAAAATTATATAAAAGCTTTTATTTTTTTAATATAAGTTTACCTTTAAATATTTATTTAGCAAATATTTTAGCTTAAAATATAACCTTTTATATTTAACACACCTTTTTAAAAACCACCTTTTAAAAAATAGTTTTTATAAATATTTTTTTATATAAACCTTAAATATTTTTTTTAAATAAAGATATTTTTATAGTTATTTTATTATTTATATATTAAACTTTTTTTTTAATAAATTTTTAAGTATTTTTTATTTATTTTTTTAATATTTTTTTAAGTTATTAATATTTTTAAATGTTTTTAATATTTATAAGGTTAAGCTATTTTAAAAAAATATTTTATTTATTTTTAAAAAGTGCTTTTATTAATTTATTAGTAATTATATTAGTAATAAAAATATATTTAATTTATAAAGTTTTATTAAAATTTTTTTATTATAATTAATAGTTATAAATATTAATATAGCGTAGTTTTATTTATAATATAATAATATTTTTTATAATTAGTTTAATTATTTATTAATTATTATATTAAATTTAAATTTGCTAATTATTTAAAGTAACTTTTAATTTTTTAATTAACCGGCTAATAAATATAGCTTTTTTAAAAGTTTAAGCTAATGCTAAAAGTTTAGCTTTAATTATAAAGGTTATTATAATATTTTATTTATTAGTTTTTTATTTAATAATTTTTTTAAATAGCTTTATTATATATACTTATAAACTTTTATAATTAAAAGTATTATTAGTAAATAAAAAATTACTTGTAATAATAAACTTGTTTTTATTTTTAAATTATAGCGCGTAATATTAAATAGTCTTAAAATAAAATAATAATTAATTAATAAAATTATAATACTTTAGTTTTAAATTTAAATTAAATTATAATAATTAAAATACTTTAAAAGCAATATTAAGTTAAATAATTATAGCTTTATATATAATTAAACTTATTTTTTTTAATAGCGATAAATTTTTTATTACGTAGTTAATTTATTATAAAAACTAAGTTTTTTTGCTTTTATTAAAATATATACTTTAAAAATAAATTTATTTTTAAGTTTAATAATTTTTTTAATATATAAAAATTATAATAATTAAATTAAGCTTTTTTTATAATTTTAAATTATTTTTATTAATTATTTAATAATAACGTTTTAGTTTAATAATTATTTATTAAGCAATAGTTTTTTTAAATTATTAATAAGCTAAAATAATATTATTTATATATATAAAAATAAAAACCTTTTATTTAATATAATAATATAACTTATAAGAAATTATTTAATAATTTATTAATTTTAAAGATTTAGTTAACTTTTTCTGCTAAAAAAGCAAAGACTTTTAAAGGCTATATAGCGCTTAAAAAAATTTAAAAAAAGTTTAAAGTTTATAATAGCTTAAAAGCATATATATATAAATTTTTTTATTAAATTTTATATTAATAAAAATATTTATAATATTATATTATTTTAATTTTAAATTAAACTTAGCTATAATAGCTATAAAAGTTTAAAAGTATTTATTTATAAAAGTAAATATATATATATATTTTTTTTATTAGTTAATTATTAGTTTTTTTAAATAATAAGTCTAGCTTTATATTTTTAATAAAAGCTATACTTATTAAACTTATAAATATATATTTATATATAATTTAAAGTTAATTTTTTATAAGTAATATATATATTAATTTTTTTTTAAATATTTATATTTTTATAGCTTTAAAAATATAATTTTTTAGCTTACTTAAAATATTTTTTTATAAAATAAGTACTAAGATTTTTATATTATTTAAAAAGTAGAAAAAGGTTTTAATAATAAATTTTAAATTTAGTTTAAAGCAGTTTTATTAAGTTTAGCTTTTAAAATATTAAAGCATTTTTTAAAATAGATTTAAATAAAGGCGTTTAAAGCTATACTTTTAAAATAAATTTAAATAAAAACGCTTAAAGCTATATTTTTAAAATAAATTTAAATAAAAGCGCTTAAAGC
Organism: Xylaria sp. FL1042; assembly: GCA_022495085.1. Taxonomy (NCBI): domain Eukaryota; kingdom Fungi; phylum Ascomycota; class Sordariomycetes; order Xylariales; family Xylariaceae; genus Xylaria; species Xylaria sp. FL1042. Next base: position 24,874 of record MU380480.1, read on the forward strand.
TATATTTTTAAAATAAATTTATATAAAAGCGCTTTAAGCTATATTTTTATAAAAAATATAAGTCTTTTATTTTAAATAAATTTAATAATGCTATTAAAATAGCTTAAAGATTTTTTTAAAGATTTAACTTTATTAGCTTTACTTATTAGCATGTTATATTATAATTTTATAATTATTAAGCGTTTTATATTAAATATAGCCTTTTAACAACTTTTATATATTATAATTTTAAAAAAAGTTATTTAAAAACTTTTTTTAAACTTTAAAATAAGATTAAGCGATTTAATAGTTTTATTACAATTTTTTTTTTAGCTAGCTTTTTTAATTATAACGCTAAAAAAAATATAATACGTAAAAGATTTAAAAAAAACAAAATATAAAGCAAAGATTACTTTAATATATAATTAATTAAATTATAATAACAAGTTTTTATTTTAATTTATATTTTTATTACTATTTTTATTTTTTGCTTTTTTAGTAAAATTAATTAATATATATACTTTTTAGTCTTTATATAAATTAATAAAGTTATATTAAATAGTTTTTAAATAAAATTAATAAATAATTTTAGCTAATAAAGCTTTAAACTTTTTATTAATAGTTTTTAAAAGGTTATTTTTTAAAAAATTAATATTTTTTAAAAAAATTATATTTTTATTAAATATAATATCTTTAATTATAATAACTTTATTAGCTTTTAATAACTAAATATAATAAATAATAAATAATTAATATTTAATTAAATATTTAATCTAAGCTTTTAAATCAAGCTTTTTTTTTTTATTTATTTTTAGCTATATTATTAATATTATAGTAAAAGCTTTATATTTATAAACTTTTAAATATAATAATATAAATATTTTATTTCTTTTAATAATACTGTTTTATATTTAAAAGTAAATATAAAACTTTTTATATAAAATCTTTTAGTTATAAATATATTTAAAAATATAATTATAAAAATATATAGCAGCTTTAATAATTTCTACTTAAAGATAAATCGGCAACTTTAATTTATTTTTTATAAATTATGCTTTTTTTTTAATTATATTTTTTAACCTCTTAGCTTTTTTGTTAAATGCTTAAATATTAAAAAAAAATACTTTAAAAATAATCTCTTTTATTATTTAAAAATACCGGGCAAATTTAAAGGTATCCTTTATATTTATTATTATTTTATTATTATATTTTATTATTAAAACCTTAATCTTATAATAATTTCTTATATATTTAATTAAATATATAAGTATAATTTTAATAAATAAATATGTTTAGTCGTATAAATAATAATTAAAAATAAAGCTTAAATATTAGTTAGTAATAAATATTATATATTATTTTTTATTTTTATTTTTTTAAAAGTTTTTATAGTTATAAAAATTAATTATTAATTATATATTAGCTATTATTAGCTTTTTTTATAATTGTCTATTAATTTAGCGTTTAATTTTTAATATTTTACATGCGTTATATTAAGTAGTCTTTATTTTATTACTTTTATTAAAAGCTTAGCAAATCTTTACCTTTTAAAATAAAATTACCAAATATTATATTGCTTTAAGTTTTAAATAACCTATTTAAAGATGCCATTTAAATAAATCTCTTTATAAGATTAATTTCTTTATATATAAATTAAGCTTGTTTTGCCGTATATAAAAAGCAGATCTTTAAAATAAAAATAAAAAATATTTTAAAACAAATTAATTAAATTAATTTTATAAACAATATAATATTAAACTATTTTTTTATTATAAAAGGTTTATAAGTGGCTTATTATTCTACTAGTATTTTAATTAGTTAAAAACTTAAAATAATATTAAATTAATAGTTATTATAAAACAAAATGCTATATTATATAGTTAAAGAACTTTTAGTCTTTTAAGTTTTTAAACTTAAATATTAATTTTTTTAAACTTTTTAATTAAAATAACTTTATTTTCTATATATATTATATTATTTAAGTTAGCTTTTTTAAAATTTAAAAACCTGCTAATTTTATTAAATATATATATTGTAGTGCTTAAGTTTAAAATCGTAAAATTTTTTAGTTTATAAGTTATTTTAGTTTTATTTTTAGCTGCAAACGCTGTTTAGGCTAATTTTTTTAATAATTAGTTAGCATTAAGTTTAGCTTTTTTTTACTTTATTCTTTTTTTTTAAATATATTTAATTTTTTTTAAAAGTTTTAAATTAAACTTTAGTAATCGTAAAACTATTTCTTAAACTATTTTATTTAAAATAAAATTTTTGCCTGCTAATTTTAAAAAGGCATACTAGTACTTATTTAGTAAATAGTTTTAAATATACAGCTTATAATTTATATTTTTATTATTAATATCTGCTTAAAAACGCTTAGCTTTTATATTTCTGCTATATTTTTATAATTTCTTGCTATAATTATTACCTCTGCTTTTACTTATTAATTTTAAATGTTTTAAAGCTTTTTTTACTTTTATTATATTGTTTGCTTTTTTAATATTTTTAAAATTATAAAAGCTTTTTTTATAAAGTTTTTTTTTAAATAGTTTATTTTAAATTAATAGCTTAATGCTTATTTTATTGCATAAATTTGCTGCGATTATAGTATAGTTTAAAGTTTTATTTTTAATTTTTTATTAATTAAACTATTAAAAAACTATTACCTATTTTTAATAACTTCTTTTTAAAACTTTTTTTAAGTCGATAGCAATATTATATAACTTTAAAAAATCTATTGCTTTATATTTTACTATTAAAGCTAGCTTTTTTTCTTATTTAATTGCTTAAATTTCTAGGTTTTTTAATAATTATTTTATATTATTATTAATAAATAATCTATAGTCTAGCCTTACTTAATATATTAAGCTTTTTTTTAAATATGCTTTAATAATATAAAGCTTATTGTATTATATATTAAATATATTTATAAGTTCTAGCAATATATTTTTATAGTTTTAAAATATTATTTTAAAAATCTAGTTTTTTAACTAATTAATAATTTTAACTTAATTAGTATATTTATATATTTTTATATTATAATTATTTAAGTTTATATTATATATAGTTTATTTAAAAGTAGTTATTTTAGTTATATTTTATAAAAGTTTTAAGTTTATAGTTTTATAATCTATTATTAAAAAAAACCTTATAAATAATGCTAGTATATTTACTACCTTTGGATAGTTTTTAACTTTAAGCATTATAAGTTATTTTAGCTATAATATTCTTATATCTAGTTTTAAAATAATATAATCTTATAAGTTTAAGCCAACTATTTTGCTTTTAAGCTTTTTATCTTATAAATAAAAGTTATTTAAATATTTTAACGCAATTTTTGCGTTTTAATTAGTTAATTTTTATATGCTAATCACTTAATTAAACTAATAGCTTGTTTAATAATAGTTAATTATAGCAATAAAACTTTTAATTATTAAATATAAGTAATAGCATATAACGTTAAGTTAATTAATTATATTAATTATGCATATTATTTTTATCAAGTAAACGCAACTAGTAGGCTACGCAGAATTTATATAAAGGCCCCTGTCTTTTTAACATAGGTCTACCCTTAAATACCCGTTTAACAAATATTCTAGCTTAAGATATAACCCCTTATATTTAACAGCTCTAGCAACCCTCTAGGTCCTATAATAAGTAATATAAGTTAAAGTCTTTTATATAAAGTTTAATAATATAAAATCTTTAATAAAAAAGCAATAAATTAATAGCGCAAGCAAAAATATTTTTTTATTTATATAATAACTTATAATATTATATTTTAAAATATTATAAGTTTAAAAAATAATATAATAAAAGCGCTATAAAATAATAGTTTTAATTATTTAGCGATATAAAAATTTTTAATTAATAAATATAGCAATATTTACTGCTTAAGAATTTATAAATATTATTTAATATAGTTAGCTAAAAAAGCTGCACTATATATTAACAAAAAAATTATAGCAAAAACTTTAAAATAAAACTTTAAAAAAAACTAAGCGTGTATAATAATAAATAAAAAAAATTTAATAATAACTATATAATTAATTTATTTGCTTAATTAAAATAAATTAAAATAATAAAGCTTATTTTAAATTATTAAAAATAAAAGCAAATTAATAAAAAAATATATAATAATAAAAAACTTTAATTTATATTATTTATTATAAGATTTAAAAAATTATTAAAATAAAAATATAAAAAAGTTTTTAAAATTTATAATAATATAAGATTTAATATTAAATATTTTTTTTAAAAAAATAACTAAGATTTATTAAAGCTAAAAAAATTTAATAATAAATTTAATATAAATATTTAATAAACTAGCTATAATATATTAAAGCGATTTAAAATAGCTAAAATTTAATTATAAAACTATTTAAATAATAATAAAATTAAAACTAAGCTTAAAAAAATATATTTATAAAATAAAAAAATAAAACTAATTAAAAATTAATAAAAAAAAAGCAG
>MU380481.1:0-29305 GCA_022495085.1 Xylaria sp. FL1042
GCTATAAATAAAAAAACTAAAATATATAATAAGCTTGCTAAAATAAAAGAATATAAACTATTTAATAAATATATTTATAAATTTAAATAAAAAAAAAATAATTCTAGCTTTATATATAAACCTTTTATTATTTTTTTTATATTAAGATAATATTTTAATATGCGCTATAACTTTTACTTAAGTAAAAAGTTATAGTCGTAGCAATTATACCTTTATAAATTAAGCTTACTAAATCTTATTTATTTTATTTAATATAAAATAATATAAACCTAAGTAAATGCTTACTTAGGTTAAATAGTTTTAAATATTATTATTTTTAAATAGTTTATTATTTTTAATCTGCTAAATTTGCTAAATAATTTATATTTAACATATTATTATTATTTGTTTTAGCTTTTGCTTTTACTTTTTGCTACTTAAACGTAATTTTAGCGTTTATTTATTAACGTTTTTTTTTCCGCACTAAATATATTATGCTATATATTTAAGCAGATCATGCTTAACTAATACTAGCAGCAATTAAAGCTGCCGCTAATACAACGTTTTATTTTAAATAAAAATAAAAAAAAGCTTTTATTTTTTAAACTAGTTTTATTATATTTTAAAAAATTAAGCTAGTTTTTATATTTTATAAAAATAATTAATATATTTAACTTTAATGCTATAATTTACTATTAAACTATTAATAAGCTTTTTATAAATATTTATATATTAATATCTTGTAGATTTATTTATTTTTAAACTTAAACTTAAATAATTAAAGATATTATAGTTTATTAAAGCATAAAAAGATATTATAATATTTAATAGCAAATATATTTAATAATTTAATAAACCTATTTTATTAACGTTAAAAAAAAAACGTTTTAGCTTTTTTTTTTATAAACTAAGTATATATTTTATATTAAAATATAGCCTGCCTTTTAAAAGTGTTAGCCTTAAATAAGCGCTAGCTAATAAGGTTTACTTTAATATAATAATCTTTTAATATATTTTTTTTTTATATATAGCAGCTTATTTTTTTTAGTAAAATTATTTAGCTTAAACTTATTTATTTTACTTTAAATAAATAGTTTAACTAATCTTAAAATATTATTTTATAATAATATTTTATATTTTTTAATTTAGCTTTTTATAAAAATAAAAAAATTTTAAGCTAAAAACGCTATTAAAATATTTTATAATATAAAACATAAGTATAAAAAATATATTTTAATATTAAACTATAAAAACTATTGCTATAACTATATAAATAATAGTTAATTTAAATATATATTAATAGTAGGTTAGGTTTAATTGCAATATTAAATAGTTAATATTAAAGTATAATATTAATAACTATAAAGCTAAGACTTTTATTATAAACTATTTAAAAGTATTGCTTATATAAATAATTAGCAGCTTTATTTACGGCCTTATTTACGGCCTTTTTCTCACTTTAACGCAATATTATATAAAAAGGTATTTTATTTAAAATATTTTTTATAACAATTTTTTATTTTGCTTTATAAATAAAAAAATAATTAATTATTTAATATTTAACTAAACTTTTTTAACCTTTTAATTTATATTTTAACTTTTTAAACTAATAAATATAATATTGCTTATTAACTTTATAAATAGCTATATATTATAAAAAAAATTAAAAAACGTTTTAAATTACTAATTAATATAAATAAATAATAAATATATAATAAATTAGTTAGTATTTAAGAATTTACTGCTTAATATATTTTTTTTTTCTTTTTTTAATAAAACTTTTCCTAAAGTAAATATTTAATAAAAAAGCACTAGAAAATATTAAGCAAATTATTAAAATAGCTTTTAAGTATATAATAACTTATAGCTACGCGTATAATAATAATAGTTTACTAAAATATAATAATAAAAAACCTATGTTATAAAGTAAAAATTAATTTAAAAAAAAATATTATCAAAATAATAATATTTATAAAAATTTAAATAGTTTAAAAAAAAATAAATGCTTATTTATTCTAGCGTGCGATTAAAATTTGTTTTAAATTATTAATTAAAATATATACGCAATAAATATATATTATATTAATAATTTTTAAAAAAGCTAGCTTTAATTATATTTTTTTAATAACAATATTTACAAAATAATATTTTAACAACAACTTATTTAATAATAGTAAACAAATAAAAAAAATAGTAATTAATAAATTAATATATAAGCTTTACTTATAAAAGAACTATAAGTTGCTAAAAAATAAAAATAAAAAATATATATTAAAAGCTTTTAAAAATAAAAAATTTAAAAAACGTTTAATGTTTAATATAAGAATTTTAAACCTAAGTTAGCAAAAAATTAACTATATAATAAACAGCAAAAGATATATATTTATATATTAATAGTAAAATTTTGCGGCTGCTTTTATTTAAATAACTAATATTAAAGCAGATTTATTTTATAAAACATGCAGAAAAAAACGCAAAATATTTATTAATTGCGTAGTGCTTAAAGACTTAAAGCATTAAAAGGCTATAAATAAAGTTTATATAAACTATTATTTTAAATATAAAATATTTAGCTGCTTTTTTATTATATTAAGTATATATTATTATATTATTTATTTTTTATTCATTTTATATAACCCTTGCTAATAATAGATTTTTTCTGCTAAAACAACTTTAATATGCTTAAGAAAAAAAAGGCCGAGCAAGATTATACTGCTAATAAATTATAAAGCAATAATTAAAACTTCGAAAAAATTATTATATTATTATATAGTAATAATAATATTAAACAAAAATAAGATTATTATAATAGCTAAATTTAAAAATTAAAAAATAATTTAATATAAAAATATTATTTTATAAGTATATAAAGCTTAAACTACTTAAAATACTTTTATAATCTTTTATATAGCTAATAAGTCTTTATATATAACACTTTTACTGTTTTTATTTAAGCTTAAAAAAAGTTTAGCTAAATATTTTAAAGCTTAAATAGCTTTGCTTATTATTTATTTTATATATTTAAAATTTAGTTAATGCTTATATTTTAATAAAAAAAAATAAAAAAAATAATATAATTTATAAGGCTTTATATAAGTAGCTTTTTATTAGCGCGTAAGCTTTTATATAATAAATATATAAAAAAGCTTAAATAATTAAAACATTTTATTGCCTGCAGCTATATAAAAATTAACTTTTTATATAAAATAGCTATTTAATATAGCAAAAAAAAAATAAAAAAAATAATAATAAAAAAATAAAAAGCTATGGTTTATTATAGTCTAAAAATAAAATAAAACATATAAAAAAATAAAGCATAATTATTTATAGCTTTTAACTTATATTATATTTTTATTTTTTTTAATATAAAAGCTAGCAATATATAAATTATAAAATCCTTTAATAAAAGCGGTCTTAGCTTTTTATTAATTTTAAAAACTTAAAAACTACTGCTAAAGATTATTTATAAAAACTATTTATAATTGCTTAGTTTAATATAAAAATAAATCTTTATTATTATAAATAAATAAAAATTAATATTATATAATAAATATTAATAATAATATAAAAATAATAAGTTTAAAAACTTAAAAGTATATATTAGGTATAATAAAGCATAATATAATATTATATCTGCACTAGGCCTTATTTTGCCGATTAATTAATTATTTGCTATAAACTTTAAAAATAATAAAAAATAAAATAAAATTAATTTTAAGCGGCTAAGTCGCAGTATTTTATAACCTACTTAACTGGCTTTTTATTAACTTTTGCTTGGTTTTATACTATTTTATAGTTATTTATTACGTAAAAGTAGTCTTATCCATTATATAAAAAAAAAACTAATAAACTATAAAAAATAAGCATTAACGCTTTTTTAAAAAATAATAATAAAAGCAAAAATTATTTTCGACTAATAATAAATAAAATATTTTTATAAAAAATTAAAAATATAATAAAAAATATAAATTAATAATAATATAATATATAGCCTTAATAATAAAACTTTAGTTACTTGTTAGTCTTAGTATAATAATATTTTTTTTTTTTTATTAAATATGCTAATAAAAAAAATAGTCGGAAAATTTATTAAAAATAAAATGTTTGTTATTTATTTAAGCATAATATATCGCTATGCTTAAAAAAGATATTTTATATTATTTATTATTTATTAGTTTATTATTTTATAAGTTTAAATAGTAAAATATAAAACGCAAAAAATTTAATATAGCGTTAGTTTTTATTATATTAAGTATATTATTAAACTTATACTAGAGTGGCTAATTTTAAGTTATAATAACTTTATAATTTTTAAGATATTGCGCAAAAAAAAGATAATGCTAATAAAAGTCTTAAAAAATCCTTAAAAAATATAAAGGCTTAAATTAAGCTATTAATAAAAAAATAAAAATAAAGTTAATAAGTAATATATTATGCTGCTATTATTACTAAGCCTTTAAGCATTTAAATCGGAGCGCTTTTTATTATTAAAAAATAATAAAAAATATAAACTTTTTTGTTAAAATAGTTTACGCATAAATTAATAGCATAAGCGCTTTATTTTGCAGGCTAGTAAAAAGCAGCGCTAAACTTTATTAAATTAACTAATAAAAAATGCAATATTATAAGCAGAAAAAAATAATACTACTATGCTTTTATAGTAATTATAAAAAAACTTAATAATATATAAAGCTATAAAAAAACAAAAAAAAATATTATATTATAAAAAAAAGCCTAGGCAGTAAAATAATATAATATCTTTTAAAATAAATAACTTAATTTAGTTATTAACAACGGCCCACTTTTTATAATTTAAAATATTACAAGAATTATATATATAAATAAATATATAATAGGTCGGACAATGTTTCCGGTAGAAAAAATAATAAATATTAAAAAGTTATAAGCTAAATTAAATTTTATATAAAAGGGAAAAGACCTGGAAAAAAAAAAAATTATAAGATTATTTTAGCAAGATATAATTAAAGCCAAGCTAATATAAATAATAATAATCGATCGACGCATAAAATTATTTAATATATTAACATTTAATAATAAAATTATTATAAAATTATTAAGCTTAAGCATATTATAAACTATAAAGTGGCTGCTATAATATTTAAGTATAAATATAAATATAAATAAAAGAGCAAAAGTAAGCATTATTATTAAGTGCTATATGTTTTATATTGCGTATATAATTAGCAAGCTATTATTTTAAGGCTATATATCGGTTTATTTTTTACCGATATACCTTGAATAACTTTTGCTATTATATTTATATTATATAAAAATATATTTTAATAGCGTATTAATAAGCAGCGTAAAAAGAAAACTATTAAGTAGTTTTAATAAAACTTTAATATTTATAACTAGAAAATAAAGCAACGCTTAAACTAAATAATAATAAGAATAATAATATAGGTAAACTTTTAAATATATAGTTTATAGGTATATAATTTTAAAAATGCTTTTAAAGCGTATTAGACTATATTGTTTATAGGTTTTTATATAAACCCGCTTAGTTTTAGTGCTATTTTTAGTAATTTAACTTTATGTTTTAAGCTATTTTATAGCTGCGCAAAAATTTATTTATAAAGTTTTTAAATATTTTAGTTTTAAATTGCTTAATAAATATAACTATTTAAATTTTTAAAACTTAAAAAAGCATTTATAATTTTATAAATTATATAAAAAAGTAAAATTTAGCTTTTATTATTTTTTTTTAATAGCTTTGTTTAGTAAAAACTTAAAGCTTAAGTTAAAAATAAATATTTAATATATTTTACTACTAAAATGCTATTGCGTTTAAATTTGCGCTAAAGCTAAAAGTTTATATAAACTATATTTACTATAATATAATTATTTTTTTATTTAATATTATTTACTTAAAAAATAAAACTATTTTTAATAAAGTTATTATATTGCTTTTTATAGTCGTTAAAGATTTTTACTTTTATTAATTTTTATTTTCTTTTTGTTTATAAACTTATAAGTTTATTTAAATTTTAATAATATTTTAATGCTTTATATTAGTTAATAATATTTTTCTGCTTATAGTACTTTTTAAAATTAATAATGCGATAGGGCTAAAAGCTAGCAGAAGAAAATAAAGGTTTATAATTAGTGTAATTAAGCATAGGCTTAATTTTGCGTATACTTATAAAGAGATTTTTTGCGTAGACTTTAGTTTTTTATTAGACTAGACTTTATAGTAATTAAACATTATGTTTTTTTTTATTTTAATTAAACCTTTTTACTTTATATTATTATTTTAGATTTAAATATAATAGGTTTATTAGTTGTTTTTATTAAATGTTTTTGCCTTTTAATATAATAGCTATTATAATTTTATATATGCTATTTATATTAAAACTTTTTTTAATACCTTTTTAGTTTATATTAATATATTATATATATTAAATAATCTTGCTGTTAATAATTAGCTTAAACTAGATTAAAAGTATATTATAAAAAAATTTAAGTTTTTAATTGTAGTTAACCGAGGATATAACATAAGAAATAAAAAAAGTGCTATAACAAAAAAAAAAAAAAAAAAGCAAAATAGGTTAAAAAAGCTATTAAAAGTAGATTTAATAATATGCTGTAAAAATAAATACCTTAATAACGCTAATTAATAAGCTTTTTAAAAGGTTATATTTAATAATTTAATAAACTTTATTAAAAAAGTTAAAATAATAAAATATTAGCTTTGCTTGCAGCGCTTTAAAATATTTAAATATAATATTTACAGCAAATTTATTTTAGCACCGGGTATTATAAGGTAAATATATTACTGTTTAAAACTAAGCCGCCTTAAAAAAAAAACAAGTTTAAAAAAGTATATAACAACAGGATTAAAATAATTAGCCTTTTAAAAAAAATAATTAAGCAGTATAAACTAAATAAAATAGTTATAAAGTTTTTAAATTTTATAATTAATTATATAACTTTTATATTAAAGTAGCATTTATTAAAATATAAAAGCAAAAAAAAGTTTTTATAACTATAAAAACTTGAAAAAAAATAAGTAACGTTAAAAAATAAATTAGCTTATATATTATATAATAAATAATAAGATTTAAATCTAGGGAAAAATTTAATAAATCGAGTAGGCTTTAAATATATATATATAGCTTTATTTTATAGCTTAAGACCTGCATTTTGCGGCATAGCTAAGTTAGTGTTAATAATATTAGCTAAAAAACGCGGCTTTATTAAAAGAAACAAAGCTAAACTAAACTAAACAAACAGCAAAAAACAGCTAAAAATATATAAAATATAATAATGCTAAAATATTAACATATATATTTTAATATAAAAAAATAAAACCTACTTTAATTTGTTTACGTTTATAAAAATTATTTATTATATAAAAAAAGCGCACACGCTAAAAAAAGCTATATTAATATAATTTAATTATTAACTATAAAAGACTTTAATAATGCTAGCAAAACTAATCTTAAAAACTAATATTTTATATTTAACCGCTTTTTAATACTGCGTATAAAATAAGGCATTTAAATCTTTTGCTTATATAAAGCTAGCATATATATATATTTAAATAAGTTTATATTGCTTTATATTATTTATAAGTTTAGCATTAAACTATATTAAAAGTTTTAATATATTATTTAATTTATAAAATTTAAAAGCTTAAATAATTTTGCTTAAGTTTTTGTTTAATATTATTATTTTTTATTGCTATAAATCTTTTTTAGGTGCTTTAATATTAAATATTTATAAGTATATTATATAAAATATATTTTGAAAAAAAAATTTATTTTATTTGTTTATAAATAGTTTTAAAAGTATTATAAGCAAGATATATATTTATTTTTTATTATTTTAATAATAAGCAGCTATTTATTTATGCTTATATATAAATAAATATATATATATTTATAATATTGCTAAAAAAATATATTAGTTAAATATTTAATATTTTTAGCACTTTATATTTAAGACTTATAATTTTATTATTTATTACTTTTGCTTTATATTTTTTTTTATATTTATAAAACCTATATAAGTATATTTTGTTTTTTATTATTAATAATTATATATTTATTTAGCTGCCTTATTACTTTAGCTAGTATATTTTGCGACGTAAATAAAATCGCTTTAGCTGCTAAAATAATTGCTAGCTAGCAGGCTTTTGCAGCTAAAAATAAAGCTAGATTATTTAAAAAAGTCGCTTTAAGCATAAAATATAACCAGCTTTATTTATTATATATATTTATTAATAAGCGTTAGCTAGCGCTTATTTACTTTTATAAACCAGGTTTTAAAAGTTAGTTATATTTTAATAATTTTTTTATTAAAACTTTTTATTATATATAATAAAAATATAAACTTGCAGCTATTAAAAATTATAAAGGTTTTAAATATTATTATAAAAAATATTTCTTAATAATTAATAGCAAGTAAATTTAATTTATATATATTATTAAAGGTAATTAAATTATAAAAAAAGTAAATTATTTTTAGTAAAAAAAAGTTATAGCAGATTTAATAAAAAAGATTAAAATATATCTTAGGTTTAATATAAGCTAAGCAGTTTATAATAAATATTTTTTAAACAAGAATAACTTTAATAATAATTTATACTTTAAAAAATTAATAATTTTAGTTTATTTAAATAATTATAAAAACAAATATTTTAAAACTATTTATTTTTTTAGCTATAAACTATTTAAATAGTTATCTTAAACCTATAGTTATATAAAATAAAATAAAAAAGCTTGTTTAAAAATAGACTTATATAATCTTAATAATCTTATTAAGCAATTAAAGTAATAAATAGTATAAAGAATATTTTATTAAAAATAATATTAATTAAAGATAAAAGCTTTATAAAAGACTTTAAAAAAGTAAGGTTAGCTTTAGCGCTAACTTTTAAGGCTTTATATAAAATAAAGCTTTTTATAAAAACTTTAACGCAAGACTAAAAAAAAAATATATACGACTTAAAAATATTTAGCCTGCTAACTTTATAAAAACTATAATTATAATTAGTTTTATAAATTTTTATATAATATAAAACTTTTAAAACACGGCAACTTTTTATATTTTTTTATTAACAATGCTTAAAACTATTTTGTTTTTTTTTAAACTTAATATAATTTATATTAAAAAAGCTTAATTAAATATTTAAGCAGCTAAATAATTTAAAAACCAAGTTTAATAAGGCTTTATAATAAAAAGTTTTACTAATAATAAGTTAAAACTAATATTATAAGTTAATAAAAAAATAATAATAAATATATAATTATTAAATTTAATTGCTATTAAAATTATATAAGAGGTTAATATTAAATTAATAAAAAAACCAAAAGTTGTCGAGATTATAAAACATAATAAAAATTTAAAGGCTAATAAGCATGCAAAAATAACCGATATAGCTAAAAAAAATAAAGCTATTAAAAGTAAAATATATAGTAAGCTTAAAACAATAAAAAAGCGTAATATTATTAAAGCTAAGCTTAAAAAGCTTTTTTAAAACTTAAAGCTTAGCAAAAAAAGCAAAACGCCGATTTTAATATACTTTTTATTTTGTTTTAAATTTTTTGGAATGCTAGTTATTTAAATTATTAATTATAAAGCGTAATTAAAAAAAAACTAAAAAATAATAATATTAAGCTATAAACCTAGTTAATAAATAAATTATTAAATATTTTTTAGGTTTATAATAAAAATTATTATAAAGTTATTAAATTAAATTAAAATATAAGCTATTAAGTTTAGCTACTTTAAATAAAATAGCAGATAATTTAAATTAAAAGCATTTTAAGTTAAATTAAAAAATTATCGAAGACTATAAGCTTAATATATAACTTTAGCTTAAAATAAAATAGCTTAGCAATTATTATTATTTTTACTTTATAAGCAATAAAATAGCTGCAGTAAATTTAATTATATAGTAACCAAATATACCTGCAAAAAAAAAATAAGTATTAAAATTATATAATTAATATAATAAATATATATAAAATATATTAAGCGTTAATTATATTTATAAAAAGTTATTAAATAGTAAATAGTATATAAAAAAGTATATAAAATAAAATATTAATATAATTAAATATGTAATCGCTTAAAAATTAAAGCTTATAAAATATTTTTACTTAAGAAAAATTTAAAATAAAATATAATATTATTTAAACTTAGTATATTTAAATAGCTATTTGCTTATTATAATATAATATAAAAAATCTTTAGCAGGTTAATATATTTATATAAGCTTAATATTACTAAGCTTAATATTTATTTATATAATTGCTTGCTATTATAAAACTTTATAAATGTAAAAGCTAATTATATTTTTTTAGCCTTAAGAATAAAATATTTTAAATAAATATATTATAAATTTAAAAACATAAAAGTGCTACTTTATTGCGCTGTTTTACCTTTTATTATTATGCTTATATTTTATAATTTATAATATTATATAGTTTGCTTGCTATACTAAAAAATAAAGCTTATTTTTTAATTATCGCAGATAATTTATTTTTTTATAAAATTTAAGCTAATTAAATTTAAGTTTTAAAAAATGTTTTAATTTAAGCTAGTTTAAGCTGCTAAAGATTAATTGTGCTAAAAAAGTGCTGTTAGCTAACTTAATTTATTAAGCTATTTTTAGTAAATCTTAAACTTAATAATAAAAATATAATGCGCTTTATTTATTAACTTGTTTTATAAGCTAGTTTTAAGCTATTTAATAAGTTTTTGCAGGTTATTTATAAAATATTTTAAATCGAACTATTTACAACTTAATTAATAATAACTTAAGTATATTTTATTAAAAATAATATTTTATAAATAACTATTATTATTTTTATAACGCTTATTAAAAATAATTTATTTAATTATATATTTTTTATTTTTATATATTTTATTATATTGTTAAACTAGACCTTATAAAGCTTTTATAATAAAATAAAAGCTTTAAATAATGTAAATATAATTTTTTATTATTAATCTTTTTTATATATAAGCTTAAGTTAATTAATAAATTTAATTTAGCTAACTTATATAAAGTTAATATATATTAAAAAATAAAAAAAAAAGAATATATAATTAGTTTATTAATTATTATATATTTAATATATATATAAAGGTACTTTTATAACTATTTTATTTTGCTAAAAAAACATATTAATAATATTAACGTTAATTATTAATTTTTTTATTTGTTTAAGTAGTAAATATTAGCTTATATATTATACTTTATATATATTAAATATTTAGCTAATTAAATTAAATAGCTAAATAAAAATCTTTAAAAGTATTAATATAGCTGCTAAAAGGCTAGCTTTTTATATTTTTAAAATAAAAGTTTTATTAAATAAAAACTATTTTTTTAAATATAAATTATTATATATAATAGTTAAAAAAATTTAATATAGTTAGCAAAGTTATATTATAAAAATATAAATAAGTTTTATAGTTTAATATTTTATAATATACTTTTTTTAACCGATTTTAGCTTTGCGATGCCGGTATATATAAGCTAAAAAAATAATAGCGCTTTATTTAACTTAAATATAAAATATTTTAATATTGTTAACCTTTTTTTTATTAAGCTTATTTATATTTATATTAACTAATATTTATAACTTATTGCGCTCGATTTAATAAATAACCTAATAATATTATTAATATGTTATAAGTATAGCTATAGTAAAGTTTTATTATATTAGTTTATTTTTATTACTAATTTATTTTTTATTAGCGTTTATAATAGCTTTTTAAACCGGCGTAAAGTTTTAAAGCTTATTAATTAATATTTTATACTGCTTAGTAAGCTTAAAACTAATTAAAGCTTAAAAAAAATATTAAAATATAAGATTATATATTAAAGGCTGTTTTATTTTATATTATATTAATAGATATTTTAGCTCGAAAATTTATTAACTAAAAAAATATTTTATTAAACTTAAATTAGTTTATTTTAAGTATTAAAGCTAAAATAGCATATAAACTAGCTTTTTTTTAAGTTTTAAGATTATAATATTAATAAAATAATAATATAAATAATAAAATGCTAAGAATATTTAAATTTAAGCAATATTAAGTTTTTATATTATAAGCTTACTTTTAAATATATATCTATAAATAATGTTGTTAATAATTAAAAATATAGTTGTTAATTAAAAGTTAAAAATAAGTAGTAAAAAAAAGTAAAGTAAAAAAAAAAAAGGAAAAAAAATAAGGTAGAAAAACTAATAAGTAATTAGTAGGCAGAAAAAAGGTAAAAAAGTTAAAAAAATAAAGGCTTTTAATTAGTTAACAAGCCTTTCGGCTGGCAGACATATATTAATTATATAGTAAAAAAAGCAAAGGTTGTTTTTTACGCGAAGCCTGCGTTAAACCTTTTATATAGCAAGGCAAAACAATATATATTATTATTTTATACTTTTTTAACTAGCTATAATATATCTTAATTAAATAAATATCTTATTATAATATATTAACTAATAAAAGCGTTAAAAAATTTTTTATTTTAATTAAATAAAAGCCTAAATATTTGTTTATTAGTTAACAAGCAAAAATGCTGTTTTTAAAAAATATTTAAATAAGCAACAAGGGTATAAGTATAAATATAAGTATAAATATAGCTATAGCTATAGCTATAGCTATAAGTATAAGCATAGGCTGCGCTTTTTAGTTATAATTAATTTTATATTAAATAAAACTTAGCGGCAACATTATAATTTTTTTTATTATGCTTTTTTATATATATGCCTTTATATATATAGTTTATGCTTATATATTAATTGCTAAAAAAAAAAAAAAAATAAAGATTTGCTTATTGCTAGACTTAAACTAATAGCTTATTTATAAATAAATAAAGCGTGTTTTTGTTATATTAAATAAGTTTATAAAATTGCTTGCGTTTTAAGAAGTAAACAAGGGTCGCTATAAAAAAAAATAGTTATAAACTAACCTATAGAAAATCTTTGGCCTTTTTTGCGTGCCTATCCTGAAGGCCGATGGCGTACGCCTAGATATTATTGCTAGGACTAAAAGGTATAAAAAGCTAGATAAATAGTAAGGTTAAAGCTTATAAAAAAGCAGCAGCGGCAAGAAAAGCTTTAAATAAGTTAAAATAAAAAAAAAAAAAATAGCTAGCTAAAAAAGCGAAATAGCTGCTTATAAACGCAAAAAATAAACAAGCCTACTGCTAAATATAATAATAATAAAAAGAAAAGGTATTAATTAACAGGGTTAATAAAGCCGGCATAATAAGCAAGGCAGTGTTTTTAACTTTAATTATTAAATATAAGTAATAGCATGTAATATTAGGTTAATTAATTATATTAATTAGGCGTGTTATTTTTGTTAAGTAAACGCGACTAGTAGGCTATATAAAATTTATATAAAGGCCCTTGTTTTTTTAACATAGGTCTACTTTTAAATATTTGTTTAGTAAATATTTTAGCTTAAGATATAACCTTTTATATTTAATATACTTTTTTAAAAAGCAACCTTTAAAGGATAATTTTTATAAATATCTTTTATATAAACTTTAATTATTTTTTTTAAATAAAGATATCTTTGCAGTTATTTTGTTATTTAAATATTAAACTCTTTTTTTTTTAATAAGTTTTTAAGTATTTTTTATTTTTTTTTTAATATTTTTTTAAGTTATTAATGTTTTTAAATGTTTTTAACATTTATAAAGTTAAGCTGTTTTAAAAAAGTGTTTTATTTGTTTTTAAAGAGTGCCTTTGTTAATTTATCAGCAATTATATTAGTAGTAAAAATATATTCGACTTATAAAGTTTTATTAAAAACCTCTTGTTATAGCTAGTAATTATAAATATTAACATGGTATAGCTTTATTTATAATATAATAATATCTTTTATAACTAGTTTAATTGTTTACTAATTATTGCATTAAATTTAGATCTGCTAATTGTTTAAAGTAATTTTTAATTTTTTAATTAACTAGCTAATAAATATTGCTTTTTTAAAAGCCTAGGCTAATGCTAAAAGTTTAGCCTTGGTTGTAGAGATTATTATAGTGTTTTATTTATTAGCTTTTTATTTAATAACCCCTTTAAATAGTTTTATTATATATATTTGCAAACTTTTACGGTTAAAGGTATTGTTAGCAAATAAAAAATTGCTTGCGATAATAAACTTGTTTTTGTTTTTAAATTATAGCACGTAATATTAAGTAGTCTTGAGATAAAATAGTAATTAATTAATAAAATCGTGGTGCTTTAGTTTTAAATTTAGGTTAAATTATAATAATTAAAATGCTTTAAAAATAATATTAGGTTAAATAATTATAGCTCTATATATAATTAAATTTATTTTTTTTTAGTAATAATAAATCTTTTATTGCGTAGCTAGTTTATTATAAGGACTAAGTTTTCTTGTTTTTATTAAAGTATATGCTTTAAAAATAAATTTATTTTTAAGTTTAATAATTTTTTTAATATATAAAGATTATAATAGCTAGATTAAGCTTTTTTTGCGATTTTAAATTATTTTTACGCTAAAAAACTATAAAAGGTTATTTTTACTAGTTATTTAATAGTAGCGTTTTAGTTTAATAATTACTTATTAAGCAATAGCTTTTTTAAACTATTAATAAGCTAAAATAATATTGTTTATATAAATAAATATAAGAACTTTTTGCTTAGTATAGCAATATAGCTTATAAGGAACTATTTAGTAGCTTATTAATTTTAAAGATTTAGTTAACTCTTGCTGTTAAAAAAGTAAAGATTTTTAAAGGCTATATAGCGCTTAAAAAAGTTTAAAAAAGGTCTAGGGTTTGCAGTAGCTTAAAAGTATATATATATAAATTTTTTTGTTAAGTTTTATATTAATAAAGGCATTTATAGCATTATACTGCTTTAGTTTTAAATTAAACTTAGCTGCGATAGCTATAAAAGTTTAAAACGATTTATTTGTAAAGGTAAATGTGTATATATTTTTTTTTTTGTTAATCGGTTGTTGGTTTTTTTAAACAATAAGTTTAGCTTTATACTTTTAATAAAAGCTATGCTTGTTAAACTTATAAATATATATTTATATATAGTTTAAAGTTAATTTTTTATAAATAATATATATATTAACTTCTTTTTAAATATTTATATTTTTATAGCTTTAAAGATATAATTTTTTAGCCTGCTTAAAATATTTTTTTATAAAATAAGTATTAAAATTTTTATACTATTTAAAAAATAAAAGAAGGTTTTAGTAATAAATTTTAAATTTAGTTTAAAGCAGCTTTATTAGGTTTAATTTTTAAAGTATTAAAGTATTTTTTAAAATAAATTTAAGTAAAAGCGCTTAAAGCTATACTTTTAAAATAGATTTAAGTAAAAGCGCTTAAAGCTGCACTTTTAAAATAAATTTATATAAAAGCGCTTTAAGCTATACTTTTATAAAAAATATAGGTTTTTTATTTTAAATAGATTTAATAGTGCTATTAAAGTAGCTTAAAAATCTTTTTAAAAACCTAGCTTTATTAGCTTTGCTTATTAATATATTATGCTATAACTTTGCGGTTGCTAGGCGTTTTATATTAAACGTGGCCTTTTAGTAACTTTTACGTGCTATAACTTCGGAGAAAATTATTTAAAAACTTTCTTTAAACTTTAAAGTAAGATTAAGCAATCTAGTAGTTTTATTAAAATTTTTTCTTTAGCTAGCTTTTTTAATTATAGCGCTAAAAAGAGCATAGTAGGCAAAAGATTTAAAAAAAATAAAATATAAAGTAAAGATTGCCTTAGTATATAATTAATTAAATTATAATAGCAAGTCTTTATTTTAATTTATGTTTTTATTAATATTTTTATTTTTTGTTTTCTTAGCAGAATTAATTAATATATATACCTTTTAGTCCTTATATAAATTAGTAAAGTTTTGCTAAGCAGTCTTTAAATAAAATTAATAAGTGATTTTAGCTAGTAAGGCTTTAAACTTTTTATTAGTAGTTTTTAAAAGGTTATTTTTTAAAAAATCGATATCTTTTAAAAAAACTATGTTTTTATTAAATATAATATCTTTAGTTATAATAACTTTATTAGCTCTTAGTAACTAAATATAATAGGTAGTAAATAATTAATATTTAATTAAATATTTAATTTAAGCCTTTAAATCAAGCTTTTTTTTTTTATTTATTTTTAGCTATGCTGTTAATATTATAGCAAAAGCTTTGCATTTATAAACCTTTAAATATAATAATATAAATATTTTATTTTTTTTAATAATATTGTCTTATATTTAAAAGTAAATATAAAACTTTTTATATAAAGTTTTCTAGTTGTAAATATATTTAAAAGTATAATTATAAAAATATATAGCAGCCTTAATAATTTCTATTTAAAGATAAGTTGGCAACTTTAATCCATTTCTTATAAATCATGCTTTTTTTTTAATTATACTTTTTAACCTCTTAGCTTCTTTATTAAATGCTTAAATATTAAAAGAAAATACTTTAAAAGTAATCCTTTTTATTGTTTAAAAGTGCTAGGCAAGTTTAAAAGTACTTTTTATATTTATTATTATTTTATTGTTATATTTTATTATTAAAACCTTAGTTTTATAATAATCTTTTATATATTTAATTAAATATATAAATATAATCTTAATAAATAAATATATCCGGTTATATAAATAATAATTAAAAGTAAAGCTTAAATATTAGTTAATAATAAGCATTATATATTATTTTTTATTTTTGTTTTTTTAAAGGTTTTTATAGTTATAAAAATTAATTGCTAGCTATATATTAGCTGCTATTAGCTTTTTTTATAATTGTTTATTAATTTAGCGTTTAATTTTTAATACTTTGCATGCGTTATACTAAGTGGTTTTTATTTTATTACTTTTATTAAAAGCTCGGCAAATTTTTACCTTTTAAAATAAAGTTATTAAATATTGTATTGCTTTAAGTTTTAAGTAACCTATTTAAAAATATTATTTAAATAAGTCTCCTTATAAAATTAGTTTTCTTATATATAAATTTAGCTTATTTTGCTGTATATAAAAAATAAATTTTTAAAGCAAGAGTAAAAGGTATTTTAAAATAAATTAATTAAGTCGATTTTATAAACAGTATAGTATTAAACTATTTCTTTATTATAAAAGGTTTATAAGTAGCCTATTATTTTATTAATATTTTAACTAGTTAAGAACTTAAAGTAATATTAAATTAGTAGCTATTATAAAATAAAATGCTATATTATATAGTCGGAGAACTTTTAGTCTTTTAAGTTTTTAAATTTAAACGTTAATTTTTCTAAAACCTTTAATTAAAATAATTTTATTTTCTGCGTATACTATATTATTTAAGTTAGCTTTTCTAAAGTTTAAAAACCTATTAATTTTATTAAATATATATATTATAGTGCTTAAGTTTAAAATCGTAGAATTTTTTAGTTTATAGGTTATTTTAGTTTTATTTTTAGCTGTAAACGCTGTTTAGGCTAGTTTTTTTAATAATTAGTCGGCATTAAGTTTAGCTTTTTTTTACTTTGTTCTTTTTTTTTAAATATATTTAATTTTTTTTAAAAGTTCTAGATTAAACTTTAGTAGTTGTAAAACTATTTTTTAAACTGTTTTGTTTAAAATAAAGTTTTTGCCTGCTAATTTTAAAAAGGCATATTAATACTTGTTTAGTAAATAATTCTAAGTATATAGCTTGCAATTTATGTTTTTATTGTTAGTATTTGCTTAAGAACGCTTAGCTTTTATATTTTTGCTATGTTTTTATAATTTTTTACTATAATTGCTGCTTTTGCTTCTATTTGTTAGTTTTAAATATTTTAAGGCTTTTTTTATTTTAATTATATTGTTTGCTTTTTTAATGTCTTTAAAGTTATAAAAGCTTTTTTTATAAGGTTTTTTTTTAAGTAGTTTGCTTTAGATTAATAGCTTAATGCTTGCTTTATTGCGTAAATCTGCTGCGATTATAATATAGTTTAAAGTTTTATTTTTAATTTTTTATTAATTAAACTATTAAAAAGCTATTATTTATTTTTAGTAACTTTTTTTTAAAGCTTTTTTTAAGTCGGTAGTAATATTATATAATTTTAAAAAATTTATTGCTTTATGCTTTACTATTAAAGCTAGCTTTTTTTTTTATTTAGTTGCTTAGATTTTTAAGTTTTTTGGTAGTTGTTTTGCATTATTATTAATAAATAATTTATAGTCTAGCCTTGCTTAATATATTAGGCTTTTTTTTAAGTATGCTTTAATAATATAAAGCTTGTTATATTATATATTAAATATATTTATAGGTTTTAGCAGTATATTTTTATAGTTTTAAAATATTGTTTTAAAAATTTAGTTTTTTAATTAATTAATAGTTTTGACTTAATTGGTATATTTGTATATTTTTATATTATAATTGTTTAAGTTTATATTATATACGGTTTATCTAAGGGTAGTTATTTTGGTTATATTTTGCAAAGGTTTTAGGTTTATAGTTTTATAGTTTACTATTAAAAAAAACCTTGTAAATAATATTAATATGTTTACTACTTTTAAATAGTTTTTAACTTTAAGTATTATAAGTTATTTTAGCTATAATATTTTTATATTTAGTTTTAAAGTAATATAATCTTATAAGTTTAAGCTAACTGCCTTGCTTTTAAGCTTTTTGTTTTATAAATAAAAATTATTTAAATGTCTTAACGCGATTTTTATATTTTAATTAATTAGTTTTTATATGTTAATCACTTAATTAGGCTAGTAGCTTATTTAATAATAGTTAATTATAGCGATAAAACTTTTAATTATTAAATATAAGTGATAGTATATAATATTAAGTTGATTAATTATATTAATTAAGCATGTTGTTTTTATTAAGTAGATGCGATTAGTAGGTTACGCAAAATTTATATAAGGGCCCTTATCTCCTTAACATAGGTTTACTTTTAAATACTTGTTTGGCAAATATTTTAGCTTAAAATATAACCTTTTATATTTAATATTAATTTTGTTTTTTTTTTTTGCTGCTGCTACTGCTGCTGCTTAATAAGTTAGCGCAGTTAAACGCGCTAAAATAAAAAGGACGCAGATTTAGCTGCTTAATTAAAAAGCTTCCTTTTAAAGTTTAGTGGCGCGCTAAGTCTAGGCTTTTTTTTGCTTGCGCCGGCTGCGTTTAATATTTAATAAAAGCGCTATATTAAAAAGCTTAAAAAATAGCAGGCAGGCAAAGCTTTAAAAAAGCGCTAGCCGCTTAAATTTAATTTAAAAAAAGAATAGATTAAATCTTAGCAGAAAATAACAACTTTAAAAAAAAAAAAAAAAAAAAAAGGCGGGGCTATATATAATTAAAAAAAAAAAAAAACTAAAACTAAAATAATAAAATAAACTAGTTTGCACTAGCTTTAAGCTAGCTTTGTACTAGCTTTATATTAGCTTTATACTAGCTTTATATTAGCTTATTATAAGCTAATATAAAAAAAAAAAAAAAAGATAAAAAAAAAGAAAAAAAAGCAAAAAAAAAATAAAGGCGGCTTTAGCAATAAAAAAAGCAAACAAAAGAAATTAAAAAAAAAAAAAAAAAAAAAAAGCGCAGGGTATGTTTTTATATATAATTAAACATAAAAAAAAAAGAAAAAGCGCGTATATTTTAAAAACCAAGCAGTAGTAAAAAAAAAGGCAGCTATAACTAAGTTTAAATATTTTATTTTATATAGCAGCGCTTAATTAATATATTAAGATAGCAAAGCTAATTAATAAAATAACTAATAAATTTATTATATTTAAATTTAAAATAATAATATAAAGTAAAAAGGTTTAATTAAAAAAGAAAAAAACGCGATGTTTATATTTTATAAAAGTCTGCTATATTTAAAAACTAAAGTTTATGCAAGAAATCTTTTTATAAGTATATATAAAGTTAAGCTTGTGCTTAACTATTTTAATAATAAGCTTTTATTTTTTTTTGCTAGCTTTTAGCTTTTTTGCAATCTTTTTTAGTTATTATTTTATTGTTTTTAATAAATAATAACTAATTAAAACGATATTTTTTAAACTAATGCTTTAATATAGTTTTTTTATTTATTTTTAAGCTTTTTTAGTATTTATATTAATTTTTATAAGATTAGCACTTTTTTTTTGTTAAATGCTTAGCTTTTGTTAATAAATATTATTTTTTATATTTTTTTTAGCATTTATATTTTTAATTTTTTATAAATATAAATTATAATAATTCTAGCTTATTTATTTTTTAAGTATATTAAGCATAGGTTTATATTTAATAAGATTATAAATATTATGTTTTTATAATATAAGAAAAACTTAGCGCTTTATAAATTATTTTTAAATAAGCTAATTAGTTTATAACGTTTTAAAATTTAGCATATTATATTAATTAAGCTTTAATATATTTTTATAAGTATTATTTTTTTTATATCGAGCTTTTATTAAGCTATAAGCTTTTTTTTTATTTTTAGATTTTTTATTATTAGCAAGTTTTTAATTTATTTTTAATATTAAAGACTTTTAACTGCTAGGCTTAAAATTAATGCTATAAATATTTTTTATAAATAAATTAGATATAAATTTAGTTAGCAGCTTTTGTTTTAAATTAATTATTAATTTTTTAAAAACTACTAATAGCAAGAAATATTAAGTAATAAGCGCTTAGTTATTTTTTATTAAGCTTTTAATAGTTTAAAAAACAATATTAATAAAATTTTAAAATAAAAGCATAAAAATTATGTTTTTAGTTTTGTTAATAAATATTACGCGGCTATTTTTTAAATTATAAAATATATTAATTAGCTGTTAAAATAAAAAAGTAAGTTAAAAAACGCTTGCAGCTTTATAGCTTTATTTATTATTTTAATAATATATTATAAAGCTAATAATTTCTTTTAGCTTTAATACTATAAAAAAAATAATATTAACTTAAATATTTTTAATTATTTTAAATATATTTTTTTAGTGCTTATAAATAGCTTGTTTATATTTAAAGTTAATATTAAAGACCGGATTAATAAAGTAAGCGATTTTTTTAGTTTTATTAATAAATATAGCATAAAAGTAGTTTTTTTTATTTAATTTTAAGTCGTAAGATTATATGCTTTTTATAATTATTTATTATATTTTAAAATCGTAAATTTTTAATACTAATTAATTTTTAAATTTATTATAAGGTTTATTTGCGTTAAATAGCTATTTATAATAAAATTTATATATAATATTTAGTTTATTATAAAAAAACACCTGCAAAAAAGCTTTAAAATTATAAGCATTTATTTATTTTTGCTTTATATATTTAATTATTTTGTTAATTATTTGCGCGCTAAAGCTATAGTTTACTTATTTTACGCGGCTAATTATAAAAGAAAAAGGTTAGTTTATTATATATATATATTTGTTTTTTTATTTTTTAGTTAAAAATTTTTTGGAAATAAAAATATGGTTTTTAGCAAAGCATTTTTATAGCTTTAAATTATTAAGTGCTAAGTTTAATTAGCTATAAATATAATTAATTAAACGCTTTAAGTTTTTAAAGTTTTTGTTTATAAATATATAAAAACTATTATAAACTAAAACCGAGATTTTTTTGTTTAATTATTATAAAGTTAATATTTATATTTTATTTTTAAGCTTTTTTATTTTAATAAATATAGCTAGATATTTTTTAAAAGGTTATATTATTTTTAACTTAAATAAAGCTATATATAAAATATAAAGCTTTTTTTTATTAGTTTTTATAAGCTTTTTAAACTATTTTTATATTATAAAAACTAGTAGCATATATATAGTATAATAATAATTATATTTTTATATATTTATTTGTTAAAGTTTTAGTAATAAAATAGCGCGTAAAAGCTATAAAAATTAGGCTTTAATTAAAAAAGTTTATATTTATCAAAAAGCTGCTGCGAATTTAAAGTAATTATTAAGTATTTTTTTATTAAATATTAAGTTTAAAAAGTATAGGTTTTATTTTTTAATATTATAAATTATTAAAAACTAATAATTATTAATAATATTTTTAAATATAAGTTATAGTTTTTTAAAGATTATAAAGCTAGTATTTTTATTTAGTTTATTAGTAAAATAGCTACTAAA
Organism: Xylaria sp. FL1042; assembly: GCA_022495085.1. Lineage (NCBI taxonomy): Eukaryota > Fungi > Ascomycota > Sordariomycetes > Xylariales > Xylariaceae > Xylaria > Xylaria sp. FL1042. Next base: position 22,042 of record MU380481.1, read on the forward strand.
AGTAAAAAGAATTTAATTATTAATTAAAAATGCTATAAATATAACTATAAATAATTTTTTGCTAATAATTTTAAGTTTAAGTATATATATAACAATAAAAATAAAGCTATTAATTTTTAATATGCTTAGTTATCGGTTTTTATTATTAGGTTTCTGCAATTTTTAAAGGGTATTAATTATTACAAGGGCAATTTTATTAAAAAATCTTTGCTTTATTATATTTTTTAAAATAAACCGATTTTTAAGCGTTTTTTTAATTGTGTTTACTTTTGCGTATATTAATCGCTTATTTTTATAGCTATTTATAGTTTATTTTTTTGCGTTTAAAACAGGTAGCTTTAAAAAACTTTATTAATTATATTTTTTAATACTTAAAAAAAGGCTGTTTAAATCTATAAGATTGCTTAGTTTAAATATAAAATTTATATATTAAGCTATAATATGCTTAACTTTTGTAAATAAAAAAGGTAGCGCAATAAGTTAGCTTTATAATAATTAAGTAATAAAGTAATTAAAAAATATAAATAGTTAAGGCAAGGGAAATAATAATTATTAAAGGTGTGCTGCTTTTTTTTATTTTAGTTAATATTAAGTGTAGTGTTTTTTTTAAGTAGGTAAAAAAAATAGTATATATAAAAAAAAAAAAAAAAAAAGCTAGTGTTTATTTAATAGTTTTTTTTATAATAAAATAATTTAGCTTAACTTTTATTATTTTTTTATGCTTTTATTACTAGCGTTAACAATTAATTAAATAAATAAAATAGTTAATAAAGAGAAAAGAAAATATAAAAAAGTCGAGTTTTATGTTTAAGTAATTAATGTTTAGCGACCTTTTAACTGTTTTTATTTTTGCTTTTTTTTTAAACTTTTAAGAAATATTTTAAAAAAGGCACTTTTAAAGCCTAGCAGCTAAGTAGTATAGTTATTAAAAGCTAGTGGTTATATATAAAGCAAGCAAAAAAAAGGTTAACTTTAGTTTATTTAACTAAATAATAAAAAAAAAAAAGTAATTAATATATTATATATGCTTTTTAAATAGTTTTAAGCTTATTTGTTAATTTAAAAGGTGCCTTTTGTTTTAGCGGTTAGTTAGTTTTTTTTTATAGCTAAAAAAAAAATATAAGTTATTTTAAGCAAAGTAAGTAATTTTAAATAGTTTTACTAAAACTTTTTCTTTTTTACTACTTTTTTTTTTTTATTAAGCTACCTATTTATATTTTTTTTTTATTTATATTTATTTTAACTTAAGACTTTTGCCTCTGCAATTTTTTTTTTTTTATTCTTTTTTTTAATTAAGTTATTTAAGCGCTAATATTTTAATTATTTACTTTTTATTATAAATAGTTTAGTTTGTTTGCTTTATAATTATGCTTTTTATATTAGTTATAATATATATAAGTTTAATATAAACTTGTTTAGCAAAATAATAAATAATCGCTTGCAGGTTTAAGCTATAATTATTAGTTGTTTTAATAGTTTAGTTACAGCAACTTGTTATATTATTAATATTTATATTTATAATGCTTTTAAAGTTTTTTTGCTTTTTAATTAAACTAAATATTTTAATGTCGCTATATATTATTTATATTTAGGTTATATTTTTATTAAGCTTTTTTTAGTATATTTTTTTGTTTTTTTTAGCTATTAAAGCTTTGCTTAATATATTTAGCGTTTATTTTATAATATTTTGCTATAATTTATTAAAAAAGAGTTTTATTACAATAAAATATTAAATAGTTTTTTTTTAATTAAATCGATATGTTTTAATATTAATTATTTAATTAACCGCGCGGATTAATTAATTAGTACTGCTATTAATAAAGCTTTATTTGCTTTTTATAGTTAATTAAGCTTATATTTAATTATTTTAGCAAAACTTTTAGTTTTAAGTTTTTAGTTGCAGTATTTAGTTATATTTTAAATATTTTATTTTATTATTATTTTAGTTATAATTTTTAATTATAAGTATATATATATAATTTAAAGTAAAGCTTTTATATTTTTTAAACGTTTTAAGCATTAGCTGTTTAATTATATATATAAATAAATAAAATTGCTATTTTTTTTTTTTTGCTAAAAAAAAGCTTTTAATTAATTATTATTAACTATTTTTATTATTATAGCTAGGCTTTATAATATTTTAATATTAAAAGCTTAAATAGTTGCGCTAAAAAAAAATATATATAATAAATTATTTTGCTTAGCTTTTTTAATATTATCTAGCTTTTTATTATTAATATTTTAAAGCAATATATAATAGCTTATAAAAATAATTAACTAATACTTTTATATATTAAGCTATAAAATAAAAAGCTATTTAGTAAATATATATTGTTTATATTAAACCGCTTATTATAATTAATAATATTAATTGTTTAATAGCTTAGGTATTTAAATTTAATTTTTTGCTAGACTTATATAAATAGGTTTTTTAATTTTAAAAATAAAAGTCGATTTAATATATGGCTTTTTTTTAGTTGCCGGTTAAATAACCTTTAAAGCAGTACGTATAAAAACTATATATATTTAATAAATTAAACAGCTTGCAAATATTATAATAGTTAATAATAATATGCTTATTTTTATAATAAAAAAAGTTATTATAATTAAAAAAAAAATCTTAATTTTATAAATAATTTACGCAAGTTTTTTATATAAAATAACTAGCTAATTATTATTGCTAAAGTTTTAATATATAAATCGCTAAAAATAAAAATGATTTTATAAATTAAGTTATTATATAAATAAAACAAATAAGGTTTTTTTTTGCAGTTTTTTAAATAATAACTTAATTAACTTTATTTTTTTTTTTTCTAATTAAGTTATTTTTAAGCTTAATAATAATAATATTAAAATATAAAATAATGCTAAAACTAAAAACTAAATAGTAACTAAACTTATGCTTTGCTTTTTAATTAAGTTATTTTTAAGCTTAGTAATAATAGTATTAAAATATAAGATAATAATATAAGTTTAATAATTTCTACGATAGCTTTATTTAGTTTTATTTATAATAATATTAACTTTTTTTAAAATCTTTTTATTTTTAAATATTTTTTTTTTTTTTTATAATAATTAAGATTTTAATTTTTTATTAAAATTATTTATTTTTAATAATTTTTTATTGTTTATTTTTTAAGTAATTAATATTAGCTTTATTTAATTGTTTATTATTTTACTAATTAAATAAGGCTGCTTTTAAATATTTTATTGTTTATTTATTTTATAAAAAGTTTATAAGTTTTTAAAATCTTGTTTTGTTTTTTATAAATAGCTTTAAGCTATTTAAAGCGTAAGTATTATTTTTTATATATTTATTTAGTTTTTTTATTATATATTTTTTATTTTTTTTTTTAAAAGCAATTAAAAAAAGGCTTTTTTATTTATAGAAAAGTTTAGCGCTTTATAACTTGTTGTTGTTTAATAAAGTATTATATAATAATATTAAACTATTGACCTTTAAAAAAGCAGTTTATATTTTGCAAGCGTTTTATTAATTAGCTTTTTTAGCGGCTTGTTTTTTTTTTTAAATAATAACTTATTATATTATTGCTATATTCTTTTTTTTTTTAGCAAACTATTATATTTTATTAATAAATAAATTTATATAGTTTATAGTTTTATTTTAGTTAATTATTTATTAAATAAATATAATATTTTTTATTAAAAAAATTAAAAATTGCTTATATATTATTTTATATAAGCTAAAGCTATAATATTTAATTATTATTTTATTTGCTTAAATAATTTTATTTAATTTTTTAGTTTATTTTTTACTTGTTTTTTAAATAATTTTTATAAAACTATTAATAATTAAGCAATAGCTGCTTTTAATTAAGCCTTAGCTTTAAAAATAATATATAGCTTTATAAGTTAAGTTATAGCTAAACTAATTAGCTGCTTTTTTTACTTTTTTTTTATTTTTTAATCTGTTATTATATTTAATTTTTAATAGCTAGCTATATTAATAAATAATTTATTTTTAAATAAATGCTTTAATAGCGCTAGCATTAATAGCTTTTAAAAGTATTATTTTTAAATATAAAAATATTTTATAGCATGCTTTTATAATAGCTTTATATTTATTATTATTAAACATATATTAAACGTTAAGCATTTAGCTAGTTAAGATATTTTTAGCTTTATTATATTTATGTTTTTTTTTTAATCGGCTAGGTTATATCTTTTAGCAAGAAGCGCAATATTTTAAAGCGTTGCTTATATTTTTATATATATTTTTTTAATAATATTAAGCTATAATTTTATAATATATTAAGTTTTTATTATAATGTTTAAAATATAAATAATATTTTTAAATAATATATTTTTAATTTTTTTTATTGTTAATATATTATTAGATTTAAAATAAGTGTTAGGCTTTTTTTTATAAATATTTATTATAAATAAAAAAAGTAAGCATATTATAACAATAAGATTTTTTTTTTTTTTTAGTCGTTAAATAATTAAGCAGGTTTTTTATAATAAAAAATTAAACTATCTTTTATAACTTTAATAACTATTTATTTTTAAATGCTAGTAGCTTTTTATATTTTTTTATAAATAAATTAATTATTATAATAAAAAGCTAAAAATTAATAAATTTTTTTATATTATTTTTTTATTAATTATTTAATTTGTTTAATAGTTTTTTTAGTTTTTTTAAAAGTTTATTAGCAGCTATATGTTTTTTTTCTAGTATATAATAAAGTTTAAAGTTAAATATTTTAATAAAAGCTACTTATTTAATTAAAACAGCTTTTAATAAAGCTAAAAATTTATTATTAAGCTAAATAATTAAGACTTTAATATTTATTTTAAAATAAAATCTAATATTATAAAAGTAGTTTTAAAAATATTTTAATAATTTAATAATATTTAAGTATTTTTTTTTAATTTTATTATAATTTAGTTTTAAATCTTGCTATATGCTTAATTTATATTTTGCTAAATGCTATATATTATTAATATTTTAGCAAAAAATATAGCTTTAGCTTTTATTTAAAGCGTTAATTTTAAGCTATATTGCTTTTTTTTTATAATTTAAGGTAATTAAGCAAGGTATAATCGTAATAGCCTTTTAAAAAGCTTTTATAGCTTTTTATTATTTATTTTCTTAAATAAATTAAATATTTTAGCGCAGTAATAAAATAAAAAATAATATAATAATAGCATAACAATATATTTATATTTTATAATAGCTAGTAATTTTAAAAAATACTTTTATTTTTGTTTTATTTTAATATAATTTTTATTTTATAATTTTAATTATTTTTATTTTAATAAAATAGCGTTTATAAGTTTTATATATATAATTAATAAATATAATAAATAATTTATATTATTTGCTTTTTTTTTTACTAGCTATAGCTTTAACAAGTTTAAAATTAAATAAAACTGCGTTAATATTTTTAATATATTTTAGCATAAATTTTTAAATATTTAAGCTAATTTTTTAATTATTATATTTTATTATAAGTTCTTTTATTTTAATATTATTAAAAAAAAATTTATATTTTATTAATATAATATTATATAATATTTAGCTAACTATTTAAAAAAAGTAAGCTATTAAGTTTATAGCGCTTTATAGCAAAGTTATTATTTAAAAAACTTTTAGTAGTATTAAAAAGGCAGTTATTATATAGTTTTTTAAAGCAAAAAATATTTAATTATATTTTAAAAAAAAATCTGCGATAAATAAAATCTAGCATATTATAAATTCTTTTATAAATTTATTGCAACTATAAAATAAAAATATATTTTAAATAATAATAATATTTAGCTTTATTGTTAAATTAATTAATTATAGTTTATTATTTTTTTTTTTAATAATAAACTAGGCATTTTAATATGCTTTATATTTTTTTTTAAAAATAATATTTATTGTTTACGTTTTTAGCACGTTTATTATTTAATTTTAAAAAAAGCTAAAAATAAATATATTTTTAGCTTGCTATACTTTATATAAAATTGTTTAGATTTTATAAAAAAAAGCTATTTTATTTTATATTTTTTTAATTTTGTTAAAATTTTAAGCTAATATTATTTTTTATTTATAAAAAACTTTAATTAATAGCTTTTTTTTTTAATTAATTTAATTAATAAAGCTTAAGTTTTATTAGATCTTTTTTAAGCGTTTAAAAGTTAATTATAATTTTTTTAGTTGTTTAATAAAACAAAAGTAAATATTAGCAAAAACTTTTTTATCTTTAGTTTTTATTTTTTTATTTTAATTTTAAATATTTGCTAAAGCTTTTTTTTTTTAATAAATTAATTCTAGTAATATATTATTATTATAATTAATATTATTTATAAAATATATTTTTTATACTTTTAATTTATATATTATATATATTAAAATATTTAGCTTTTATAATAGCTATTTTTTTGCTGCTAATAGTTTTACTTTTTTAGCGTTTTATATAGCTTTATTAAAGACTTTTTTAAAACTTTTTAAAAATTTATCGTTAATTAATAATTTAATAATTTAATCTTTTTTTTTAAAGCTTAAATAATAAGCTTTTTTTTTTATATTTAATTAATTAGTAAAAACTTTGTTTAAAAATATTGCTTTATGCTTATTTAAAAGTATTTAGTTATTAAAATATATTATATTATTAAAAATAACTCTTGCGGCATATAAGTATAAAAAGATTTAATTATTAATTAAAAGTAGTTAATAGCTATTTATATTGCTTTTATAATTATAAATAGCTATTAGTTTTTTATAGCTTAAAATGCGCTTTTATTATAAAATCGGGTTTTAATTAATATAATAGCTAAAATAATAATGTAAATATTATTAATAATAATAGTAGCTATTAAGACTTTTTTATTAAAATATAATATATAGTTAGTAAAATTAAAAAAGTTTATTTTAAAAAGCAATAAAGCAGCAGCTATTTTATTTAAAATAATATATATAAAAACTTATAGTATATATTTTTTTGCTATTTAAACTAGTTAAATAATAAGTTTTTAGTAGTTATTAAATAATATAGCTTTTTTAATAAAATAGCTATTTTAAGTTATAGCTATATTAAGCATTGAAATTTAATTTTTTTAAATATAACTTTTAATAATAAAGCTTGCTTATACTTTTATATTAAATAAGCTTATAATTACCAAGTTTTTAAATATTTTTTTAATTTATATAATAATTTTAAGTGTTTTTTTAATATAATTTTTTATTTATAGCAGTTTTATATTAATATTAAAAGCTTTATAGATTTTTTTAGTTAATTTTTAAAGCTTAATATAAATA
>MU380482.1:0-24368 GCA_022495085.1 Xylaria sp. FL1042
ACATTTAAAAGCTAGTTTTTATATAATTTAATATATAACTTTACTTTTATATATATAGCTTTTTAAAAAGCTATTTAATTTATTTTTATTTATTATTTATTTTAAGTCTTATACTTTTATTAGCTTTTATTTTTATTAATTAAATAGTTTTTTATATATATATACCTGCTAGTTATCTTTTATCTGCTGCGTTACCTTTATTATTATTATATTTAGCTTTTGTTTAATTGTTTAAGTATTTAGCTACTTAGCTATATATTCGCCAGAGCTATACATAGCCTTTGTTGCAGGCTAAATACTATTATTTACTGTTAATCAGTTAAATCCTGTTGCTTATATAGCAGTTAGCCGTCTCACATATAGTTTTATATGCGATACAGCTTAGAAATACATGGTCAAAAAGAGCCTTCGTTCAAGCCTTCGTTCAGGCTAATCAGGTTAGCCAGTCAGTCAGCCGTACGCGTTCACCTTCGCCACTGCCGATACCACTGTTTTCAAGCTATTCGCGTTGATCAGTCTATTGCCGCGCTACTCTTACAAGAGCAGCTTTATATACGATTTTATATACAGCCGCGCTCGCACAAGAGTATCGCAATAGACTTCACTGCGCTGTTGGTTACCTATTTGCGTTAATCAGCCAAATACCTCTGCGTTAGTCGTTATACAAGCCATCGCCTATACAAAATTATATACGACTCCGCTCTAGCCAGAACAGTTGCAGTCCTCTAGCCTTCACCTGTTGCCTTCGACTCAGGCTAGCTATATCAGCCAGTTACACCTTCGCAAACAAGTTCCCATACATTTTAGTATATAACCTTGCTCGCGTACCTATAGCCTTAAGACAGCCTAAGTCACTTGATCAATTAATTAGTTGATTGGTTAGCTGGCTAAATAGCCATACCTTCGTACAAGCTATTCAGGCTAATTAGCCACCAAATACGCGTTATACAGCTAGCCACCCTATTAATCAGTTAGCTACCTAGCTATACAAGCCACTGCCCATACTATTTTATATATGACCTTGCTCGTACACCCATATCTCAAGTAGCTATAACTAGCCTTTTGTTTAGTATTCAAATATCTAGCCATGCAGCTATATCTTCGCCAAAGCTACGTATAGCCTTTATTGCAGGCTGAATACCTTCAGTTACTGTTAATCAAATGGTTACTTACGCTTTCGGCTATACAAGCAGCCTCCTATACTGTTTTATATACGCACCTGCTCGTACAGCTATTTATAATGTACCCGTTCAGATATTCAGCCACTCAGCCATATATTTGCCAGGGCTGTACATAGCCTTTGTTACAGGCTAAATACCTATATTCGCTGTTGATCAGCTAGTTACGCGTGCCTCCGTAGCTGTACGAGCAGCCTCCTATACTGTTTTATATGTGAACATGCTCGTACAGCATTTATCTACCTATGTTGCAGCCATTCGCATTTCAGCCACCGTTGAGGCTCCGTTAGCCTCCCAAGTTGGGATTGATCAGCCCTACTATATGTGTACGCGTTCGAGCAGCCTGTCATACAAATTGGTATGCAGCCATGCTTCTAGCCGTACACTGTCAGGTGAATAGGTGACACCCTAGTGTGTACCTATCAGGTTGGGTCTATATATACAGGCTATCCCTCCCAACTAGCAGTTGGAAGGGCTAGGGGCTATGTTGACCAATACATCCTATGGCTACTGGCCCCTTCTACCTACCTGCTATGTGACTGCGTAGGCTATTCCATTCACTCTGGGACAGAAAACCCTGACATACACTTAGCTACCTATTCAGATCACCCTATTCGTCACCCAGCTATGTAACCAAAGAGACCATCGATAACCAAGTACTAGAGGAACAAGAAATACAGCATTTAGCACTGATCAGTATGTATTCAAGCGTTAGCGAGGGCTAAGGTGTGACCTTGAGAAGGGTTTTGAAGCTGCAGCTTCAATTTTAAAAAGAGTCTCTTAAATTGACCGATCTACGGAGCGGAAAATAGATCTCAAACTATACAGCTTTCTGCTTACTTATCTGTTTCTTCTTCTCTTTTATCTTTTACATAATCAAGACTTTGGCGCTGCGGCCTCAAAAAGCCCCCTTAATAAAGACCATCTAATACTACCACTGCTAGCCAAATGCACACCAACTTCAACATTATATCCAGGCTACATTCGCATGCAGCATCTTAAGCGACCCTTTTAAAGGCTCCCGGACCCTACTCAGTCACTTACGCAGCAACACAGTATGTAATGTTTTGCCGTCTAGACTGTCTTAATCTTAACCAAGAATAGTACGCAGAGAGCTTTTTAAAGCCGCAGCTTCAAAAACCCCCCTCGATCAAGATGTCACATGGCGCAGAAGTGTCAACAGCCAATTGTGGCATGACTACTGACTCCATGGTCAATAATGAGGGCGAAATGTCTGTCGATTCCACCCCCAACAACTCACCAGACACACCAATGACGGATATCGATGATGAGCCAGCCGATGACAAACCAGCCGATGACAAGGACAGCAATGATGCAACGGACCTTGATAATAGTAAGGCCAGCAAGAATGGGCAAGACAAGAAGCAAGAAGACAGAGACCATGAGGGTCGAGCCACCGATATGGAAACTGATGAGAAAGATGATGAAGCCGATAAAGACGGTAACAATAGTGACAATACCGACAGTGGCACCAGTGACGACGACGAGGATGAGAGTGAAGATGAAGATGAGGATGAAGATGAGGAGACACAAGTCGAGACATGCAAGATGACCGATCAAGAAATTAGAGACAATAAAATTAAGATATACTATGCGTTAGAAGTGCCTAAGAAGGGTCTCCAAAACGCAACACGCTTAAAACCAAACACCATTCTACTTCAATCGACCAATACCCTTGGGATCTGGGATGCTGGGTTTTCCAAGTCCCTAAAGTCTACATTCCCTAACGCGTATGCAAAGTACAAGAGCTACTGCAAACTTCAAATTCCTGAAGGAGAAACCTATCCTACGACAGAGTCCCTAGGGGACTGTTTGGTGATCCCACCATGCGAGGGTGACAAGGTCCCTCATATTTGGCTCATCTGTTTATTTACGAGTCTTGGACATGGACGTCCAGGGAAAGATGGTAGGCCTGGCAAGGACCCAAAGGACGACATCATCAAACATACAAAGATGGCTTTGGAAAAGTTCCGTACCAACATACGCAATGGATCTTGCAACTTACAGTTGCACCCTCAGTGGTCGCCATCAGGAGAAGATCTAAAACTTGCGACTTGTCGTATGCATACCGGTGCTTTCAAGATTAAATGGGCTGAGACGGTCGGATTAATCGTGAACGCGTTTAAAGACTGTCGGGCGGAATGGATCCTCTTAGCCGGAGAGAAATAGGAGGGTAGCACTATACTACCTAATGGGAATGAGTCGTCAAGGGTTGGGGTAGTGGTCCGTACTGGATGAAGGGCCTTATTGTGTGATGATGGATATACGGCGGTATTTGGTACATGGGATTAGACATAATAGAGGGAGATGAATATTGGAGACATGGTGACTACACGTCTATAGGCCTAGATCTTACTACCTGGACATGATCTAGCAGTGCATAGGTTGGAACAAACAAGACAGATCTAGCAGAAGCTAATGCGATTGATTTAATACTACACTCTCTTACATTATGCCTTGGTATTATCGTGTGACAAGGTAATATTAATAGTCCATAATATAATGTCATGTCAAGGTGATTGGTTACTGATAAACTATAACTTATTGATTGATTTATTATCTGACGTTGTTTTCTGCTAACTCTGCTTTCTGCTAACTCTGCTTTCTGCTAACTCTGCTTTCTGCTAACTCTGCTTTCTGCTAACTCTGCTTTCTGCTAACTCTGCTTTCTGCTAACAATGTTTTCTATAAAGCCAAAGGTATTCAGGTAATCTATTTAGTCTAAGCATAGTAGGTCCAGGATCCATATAACATTATATCCTCTTCAGCGATAACAAAGCTCAATGCATAGAATAGACTTGAGAATATACTCGCGCAATAACCAAAGCAATATTAGGGACACGAACTTGCCCAGTAAGTGTAGTACCACTTCGCAACCAGGTCGCAACAGAATCTGGAGCTCTAGAATCTCCAAGTGGACTTCGTTCCGTACATTCTTGTGAGAGTAGACCTGGCCCGCCAAGTGTGATGATCGCATGATCAACTAAATCTGGATGAGAAAATAGAAGAATTGCTGTCATCTCCTAAAACGACATCTTCCACTGGCATCTCACGTCTGATTGAGGAAGGCCATCTTCATTCCATTTATTACACCAAGCCTTTGGCATACCACAAGTAAAACACCCAGTATTCACTTGTAATCCAAGCCCAGGAGCTCTGATATTGTCCATGACAGAGGTCGCCAAGGCTGCCTCTTCGCGTCCGTCTGTGCAGGAACGTAGATAATGATCGCGCGCAACAATATTATGAAATATACATCTTGGACATGGGGCTCCATTGTTAAGTCGATCCAGGTGGTCACGCAAGCTTCCCAGTTGCTGAAGCCGAATGTCGCCACGATCATGAATGTCATCAATGTCAACATGATGCTCATGACCACGATGATGATCACGATGATGACCGTTGCCAACGTCATCTCCTTGTTCCTCCTGTCGAGACGGAGAACGGCTTAATTCATCAGGGATATTATCGATAATTTCTGACAGGTCTGGAAAGTCCTTGAGAGCAGCCTCACTAAGTGATCTCGACATAACAGGACTTTCTGTTGATGACTCCATTATGCCCATAGAACGAGAAGTTTGAAAAGACGGAGATGAGATGCCCCTAGATGATTGCCCATGCGTACGGCCATATCTAGGACTTCCCTGTCGGTATGGTGTTGGACTTGGATAAGGGGCTACTCTACGTGTAGCAGAAGAAGAGGGTACAGATGTCTGGCTATATCTGTTTGGGGTGGACTGTTCGGACGAGCGACTCAATTTCGGTACTGGCGTCAACTGTGAGCTTACTCCACGATGAGACAGTTGTCGTTTTCCCTCTCGGCCATAAGATTGACTAGAGGAGGAGGAGTTTATAATCGGTGTGCGTGGTTCGGGAGTGGTAGTCAATGCACTTCCTGAAGCCGCAGCTTCAAAATCTCCTTGACCTCTTTGAACCGACTTTGATTGACTACCTATTGGCGTACGTGCTGATGAAGGCGCACGCGCTGATGAAGGCGCACGTACTGGTGAAGGTGGAGGTGGAGGTGGTAGTAATGATGGTGGTTGTGATGGACGAACACCTATCAAGCCTATGGGACTATCATTCTAGGTTGATCCCATTGCGCTTGGGAGGCTTTCAGCTCTGCTGAGCCCGGCAGTTGTCAAAGTTCTTTTAGTCGGTCTGGAATTCTTGGAGGATGGGCCATCCTCTTCACCAGAGGATGGAAGTTGGGTAAAACGTGGAGGATGATCACCCAGAGTACGCGCCACGGTAACGGCATTGCCAGATCGGTCCAACTTGATCTCTACCCCGAGGCACCCGTTGCAAGAGTTGTGATGGAATCCACAGGGCTCCGCCACACCATCCAAGTAGAGTGATACGGCACAACGCTTACATGCAGAGGTGGCGAAGCGCTTGACGTCGTCCTTCAAGGAACGTAATGAGGCAATCAGGACAACCGAAGCCGGATTCCCGTCACGTCCGGCACGTCCAAATTGTTGGCACATTGTCATCATGTCGTAAGCCCCTAGACATATGACCAACGATGCGTCGTGGTCCACACCTTGCGCCATGGCCGTCGTGGCTACTATAGCACCCTTCTTTGCCTTCCAGGTAGAGATAGCTGTCTCGAGTTCTTCTTCCGAGAGGCCTTTATAATACTTGGGGATGCTCATCTTGTGGGAGATGTCTTCACATTCGACTCGGGATAAGACAAAGATAATGGCCCTGCGACCCTGTTTCTGCGCCTGCGTCGCCATCTCATAAACAAGCTGTGGGCATTGTAGGTCTGGGTCTAGATTAATGTAGTCGTACTTTAGGTTGTCTCGGGTACACTTATTCCGGATGGTCCTGGTGGTCTCGTGAACCAGGCGCATCCTCGACTTGAACTGGGCGACGCACGTCGGTGGTAAGGTGCCCGTGAGAAAGATCTGCCTCCTGGAAATCATGTCCATCTCATCCCTAATCTCCAACATGCTAGGCCGCCATCTCTCACTCGAGAGGAGTACCTCGTGTGCTTCGTCGAGTATGACGCGGTCGATTCGGCTGTGGAGGCGCTGACGCTGTGCGAAACCCTTCCACTCACGCCGTGACATGGCCTCGGGCGTGACCAAGATGACGGATGACGCTGGATTGGTCGAATGTGGCTCCCAGATCGACACGTTGATGTTCATGGCCGAGAGTCGATCAAACGTGTCCCGTTGAAGGGCACGCGTAGGTTGGATGACCACGTTACAACCTTCGGGCTGGACGTAAGCGGGAAGAGAGAAGGCGATCGATTTGCCTGCCCCCGTGCCGGCGACATAGATGACCTTGTCAACCTCATCCATGGCTCGGAAGAGTTCATACTGATGACTATGCATAGATACATCACTTCTGTGATACATGGCTTGCAGCGTCTTACACGTGGCCAGTCGGAGAAGATCCTTGATGCGCTGACTCTGCTGGCCCAGTGCGGGGTCTTCTAGAGCCGCGGCGTCATCATCCTCATCGTTGTCATCGCCGTCGTCTCGTGCCCGTTTCTTCCCTCGGGTCGATCCATCCACCCTGAACAACATGTGCCAATGCACGGATGCCTGAAAGAATTTATGAAAGCGTTCGCCCGTGTCGTATTCAACGGCATAGATCATCCTGGCGACCATGCTCGAATGAGAAGCCTGGGCATCTGTGATGTCGGTGGGATTCTTGCCTTCATTAGATAGCTCCCCATCCTCCTCCTCATCATCGTCCTGCTCGACCCCCAAGATGGACTCGATGGATTTGCCCTGCATGTACTCTCGGCAATAGGCGATGGCGATGTGGCGGTACGCAGCGATGGTAATGCGCTGCGCCAGGATGCGGCTCGACAGGTCTACCATAGGCTTCGAGAGGAGTGCCTCTGGATCGATAAGACTGACATCGGACGGCGTGCGCGACAACACCTTGAGAGAGTAGAGATGGTATGACAAGTTCCCTTCTTCTCCCATGGCACGTCGCACGCATTTGGAAAATGGTAACACGGTCGACAAGTATATGATGACGATCTTGCCTAGGAGCTGTGGCAAGACACGCCATACGGGAAGTTCTTGACGCGATGTCCAGCGGCGCTTGGTCCATAACGACCTGATGCATACATAACCATTGCACACAATGACGTTGCGGAGGCCCCCCTGGAGACTATTCTGCCAGCGCAACACCCGCTGTTCCGTGCGACGCGAGGGCTGGCCAGCGGTGAGATGAATGGCCAGGGCCAACTTTTCCAAGAACTTACGCCGCATGGCATCGTATCGCTTGGAGGGGCCAGGATTGATTCGATTCCCGGTACGCCATTCCTTCTGTAGCGCGGAGTCCTGATCGATCTTCCGAAATAGGTACATCTGGGCTTGTTGTATCCATTGCTGATTGGCATGATGCTGTAGAAATGAATAGCCAAGTGTACTGTTGGCTTTGTCGTCGCAGATGTCTGCTGTTTCGGGCACAATTGCGTCTAGAATACCGGATGTTCTAGACTCCTGACGTTGTAATAGGAGTGACTGCATCGCCTCTGTCACTTCGGCTACTGCTGTATTCATCAACTTGCTGATAGATGATACCGTTGTAATGGTTCCGTCGGATACGAGCTTGAGCTGGCCGCTTTGAACAGTCCATTCTACTCTTGGATTCCGCTGTGCACCCATCCTGAACTCCTTTGCAGTGACCTGAGCTGTTATAACCCAGGTGATACCAGTAGAGTAACTATCATCTTGACCGACATAGACGACACCTTGCATCATCTTGGTAATAGCATCGAGATCATCATTAAATTTTCCCGGGGGGAGAAACTCATCCATCACTATATATGATGTTAATGAATGATTCCTTATATTTCCATGTCGATGTAGGTGAATCAACTATTAGAGTGAGAGGAACGCAGAAAGAAAAGGGGTTTTTGAAGCCGCACCGCTAAGAAGGTATTTTTTTGGAGCCGCATGTTCAAGAAGCTCTCTGCGTAACAATCCAGGAATGTAGTCCAAAGAAAAAAATGAAAAACTTACTTGTCCACGTCGGTTCCTCCCCTCGTTCCTGATCATCTATAGCAGCCGAGGCTCGAAGGTATAAGAGATACAAGAATATCTTCATAATAGCTGAAAAATGGATCGATTCATAAGATATACCTGTCCTCCAAGAAACATCCCTTGCGTCGATACCAAATATCGCACAGCAAGAAATGAGGACATTTTCAAAAGGATCCCTTCGAATCTGGTGTGAACAGATTGACCAGATGAGGTCAAATATGGTGGCATCCTTCACCTCTTCAGATACATGCTCCCAATCTAAATCAAGTAGATTGGTCATTGATTGGGTCTGTTGTGATGTAAGGGTACAAGGTGGATCAAAGTCATAATCCCAATTGTATAGTCGTTCGACATAGGTCAAGATTTGTTCCCATGTGCCAAGATACTTCTGTAGAGACTCATTTTGAATGTCCCAGTTGAAGGAGCTGTGCGAGGTGTCGGAATACTTGCGACGATTCAACTGCTTCAGAAGTTGTTGACTGTCCACGGCTGCCTTGGCCAGGATCTCTCTCGATCGCCATGCCATAGATTTAACGTGCGTGATGGCGCAGGACAGTTGGTCGCTCCGTTCCGGGCCTAGTAGTTGCAACATGACGACAAGGTCGCATCCTTCGAGATGGATGTGGAACTGCATCTTCTCCAACCACTTATTGGGTTCTAGTCTACTCTTCACATTAGACACGAGCGCGAGAGCCGGACTTCGATCGTGGAGATGTCGTGTGAGTAATGTCGCGGCAGAATGGACAGTAGTGGTGGGACCACTGGGCTCGGTCACTTGGAAGTGTCTGATCTGTTGACCACATTGGAAGAATTGAACATGACAATAAGAGAATCTTTCGGGAATAGGGCTGCCATGTTCGTCTCTGTAGTGCTTCCTTATCTTATTCAGGGCTTTGACTGCATAGGAACATTTAGGGCAGCCCAGATATTCACCGGAGATTGTTTGGAGCATGGGTAAAGGTTCGACAGGTTTTTCGAAACGGATATTGTTTAGCCAAGTGGGAAAGGTTCTAGAGTCTTCCGGTTCAAACGCTTCTTGTGTGATAAGCCATTCCTTGGTCTTGCGTATTTGATCGGAGTCGGTTTTACATTTTTTCGACGACAGGTGTTTTTCAAATGATGTGATGGTATTCCTGATAATATCACTACAGTGAGATTTGTTGCAGAACAACAAGGTGTGATTCTCACGCCATTCGATACTAACGGCGTAAGAATGCTGAGAATCACCCATAATGAATAAGTCTGATCAGTAGTGATGAAATGAAAAAAAGGGGAAAGGGTATACTGCTAAGGAAAGGGGTTTTCGAAGCCGCGGCTGCAGTGGAAGAGAAAAGAAAGAAATGGTGAAATAGTATAGGTCCCAGCCTAGGGATCTATAGTAGAGAGAGGTTGTAGAAGGAATAAAGGAAAAGAACAAGCAAAGGTGGAACTATAGCATATAACAAAAGTAAAAGGGGCAGGGCAGGGCTGGTATCCAAGCTAATTCGATCGATTTAAACGAGATTTCAAACTTGAAAAAAATAAAAAAAATTTAAAAATTATATAAGCTTTCATGGCATTATATATCATACTGTATTGCTATTATATTACACATCGCAATTATATTATACATCGCAATCATATTACATATCACAATTGTATAACACATCACAAGATAGTTCAAGGCATAGTCATAATATACTAGTTAATCTCAAAGAATCTCGAGTGTCATTGTTAAAAATCTACGCAGTACTAGTAAAGTCTACCCTATCATTAGGTTTCGTAATCAGCAGCCCTATTCCCTTCATGAAGAAAGTACCCATGATTATATTCATTTGATGAAATCAATTACGATCGTCAACTTCATCATCATCATCTTCAATAGTGACCGAACTGTTAGGGATTTCTTGCCTGTTCCGCTTACGATTCTTGTCACCCTTCTTGCGCTTCTTCTTCGATGGTGTAGATGGTCCGACGCCGCCATCATCTTCCTCCATGTCCCTCTTACGCTTCAGGTCCTCTTGACGAACTCTCTCCTTTGCGATGAAATTCTGAATGGCGCCAGCTTCTTCTGGAGGTCTCCTTTCCGCATCCGGCCTAGAATAGAGAGCCTGACACACATCGCCCAAATCTTCCCCTTGAACGTCCATGTTGGGGAATTCCGGCTTGCCATTGAGACACATGGTATCAATAATTCTATCGCTCAGATACTTGCCCTTCACGAGTCGATCCAACTTCTCAATCCTGTAAAAATCACAATGGTCCACGAGCCACTTATACGTGATTGGGACCTCTCGACCAGCATTCTCCTCGGTTTCGTTCATCCAAAACCATGCGGCGGCAATGACATCCTTGGGAGAACGGGACGCGAGCAAGTGAAAGTCGACAGCCTCATCTGGGTCGCGCGGTGGTGTCAGAGTAGGGTTGTTCAACAAGGCGGCGACGCGCTCGAAGAAGACCGAGAGACGGACATTTCTATCAAGAGCCCCATCGATTCCGACGACATCTAGAGAGTAGGCCTTCTTATCCCATAACCAGCGGTTGTGAGGCAGGTTGAAGAGCTTGTGGATGAGACCATGAGCGGCAATGTCGGCCCACATACCTGTGACGGCGTCTGGAATCTTGGACTCTACGGCAAGCTGCTTTGTATATTTCGACCACACGATTGTCTGCATCTTGTCATAGACGGTGCCAGGCATATGCAAAATCACCCACTCTACAAAGCGTTGCTGGTGGATTCTGGGTAGCCGCCCAAGTATCTGCAATAGGTGATTTGCATTCCAAGGCCACTGGATCACCATTCCCTTGCAACAGGCCTTGTGCAGGTTGAGGCCATAGGCGGACAGGTCCATCGAGGTGACCAAGATCTGAATGTCTGTCTCGGGATCATTAAACTTATCAATAAGGTTGTTGCGCTCTTGGACGGTATGATCAGATCGGATAGTGCCGATCTCCCACCCCATCATCTGGAGACACAGGGCGACTTCCCTACTCATTTGGTTAGCAAGTAATTAAGAAACAGAGTAGGTGCAAGTAGTGCAGACTGGTTATTGAAGCCGCGGCTTCAAAAAGTGTAATAGAGAGGGGAGTAAGAGGGTGTTTTGGAGCCGCGGCTTCAATCAGTGGATGTCCGATCGGTGCATGTTAGAATACTTCTTGAAGCCGCGGCCTCAGAAACACCAGGTGCAGACTATAAAAGGAAAGGGAAGAGAGAGAGAGAGAGATTGAGAGAGAGATTGAATTGACTTACTGTTGAATCCATGGCATATTGGCCATAATGACCACTCGATTAGGCAGCCCATCTTTTCCTTTAGGCTCTTTAATCCAAGTATCGACCTGTCGTAAGATAGTACACAATAGGGGCGATCGATAAGCATGGAAATGAATATAGTGCTGTCGGGATGCGAGTGGGAGGTACTCTGGACCGGCTTTCAATAGCTCATATACCCAGTTAGCCCCTCCATCTTTGGGATGTTGCTGGATGAGAGAGAGGACTTCTTCGACGCCAAGTTCGGGCCTGTAAGAATTACCATCCGCAGACTCGAGCGAGGCCAGACCCTCTTGAAACGTTCTAGTCTTTTTCTTCTGCGCGGTCTCGAGAGCTTTGACGAGCCCGACTGTCTTGATCCGTGGTGTGAGAAGCCGTTCATTTTGAATGTTGAATGCCGGCAGAGTCAGTTGTCGCACGGCTTTCGGGTTAATCTTGGCAACCGACTCGCCAAAGATATTAGTGCCTGGCCCGCCACCACGAACACCGACGTCGACTCCTCGACTTTTATCGGGCTTGCCATCATCTTCCCGCTCGGGCTTATACAATTTTTTACCCCATACATTCCATATCGAATTGTAGTGGAGTTGATCCTCCGGAGTAAA
This sequence comes from Xylaria sp. FL1042, assembly GCA_022495085.1. Classification (NCBI taxonomy): domain Eukaryota; kingdom Fungi; phylum Ascomycota; class Sordariomycetes; order Xylariales; family Xylariaceae; genus Xylaria; species Xylaria sp. FL1042. The sequence continues at coordinate 12,065 of MU380482.1, forward strand.
CTGGACATGCACGACGCGAAAGCATGCGCCCTTTAGGGCATCGCCGGGTCTCACGATTTTTCCATTGGGGAGCTGCAGTGGGGTCTGCATACCCCTTTTGACACACAGTTGCTGGAGTATGGGCTTCAGCAGGACCCTCGCACCGTCGAAGCTGTGGCCGAACTCTTTCAAGGCCCAGCGGGCATTACATGGTTGGAGTTGCCACCATTTTCGCCCGTGTTGTCGGAATGATTCGTACTTGGCTTCGTATTCGGGGTCGCTCTTGTCCAGAATAGGGCATTCCCCTCTCTCATCGTCTTCGGGGATTCCAGGTACGCTGATGAAATCGCTGAGTTCATCCTGCTCGTCCGACTCCACGTCGTAGCCGCGGCCATCTTCGAGCTCCTCGACCACGCTGGCTATGATCTTGGACAACCCAACGGTATCAGAACGTATGACGAATCCAGTCTCTCGGGGGTCTACGCAAGGGTCACACAGGAGAAGCTTTTCCCCTTCACCATACATGGTATGATAGCTGTATTCCGTAGGTGTATAGGACGCCAGGCTCCTAGGCATCACCAACAATAACAGTGAAAGCATATCCACCGTGTCGTTCAGCATAGGGGTTGCCGTGACCAACAGGAGGCTATTGCGAGGCAGACACTTCACCGACTTATGGATTGCCGATTTGTGATTCTTCAAGAGGTGGGCTTCGTCACACACGATGACGTTATAGTGGATGTCATTTTTCGCCTCGTAGATTGTATAGACCTGGTCCCTTTTGTCTCCCAATCTCCCCTTGCCCTTCTTCCGTCGACCACCCTCACGAACTGGGCCGATGGCGTCCTCGACCTCGTTTATCTCATCGTCGAGCTGGGCCGTCGGTGTATCTTCCGCGTCGCCAAGGAGCTCGTTGGCGGCATTGCGACGACGCTCGATCTCTTTGTCGTCATCATCCTGACCCTCCGAGTCGGAGGAATCCGTATCATCGAGAAGCCGACGATCGAGCTCGTCTTGGTCATGATCCTCCTTTTCGAGATCGCGATCGGAATTGCTCCGGCGGTCTACACTAGAGGGACTATCGCACATGTGGTGTCCCAAGAAGACACGATCGTCAAATGACAATTGTTTTCTTCTCTTTGGTATAGCCACTGTCTCCCGTCGCTTAAAGGTCACGTAGGAAGTGATAACGAGGACCCTGCCAGACTAGATGGGGCATGTTAGCATAGAAAGGGACGAAAATAGACAGAAAAGGCTTTTTTGGAGCCGCGGCTCCGAAGACGAGTTTGGTTTTTGAAGCCGCAGCTCCAAAAAGGGTAGTAGACATGTATATATACGTACCTTGGGATTGTGAGGGTTGTAGGTCTTCATGCGAGTGCCGAGTTCACCTGCCGGGATAAAGGTGCTCTGCGCGGCAGTATCACCATTATAATCACCCCTTGTGCCATAATAGATACATGGGGAGAGGAGGTTGCGGAACAACCTACGACATTCATCATAAGTTGGTTTCACCAGGGTCGCTGGGACAAACACGATGCTGGGATAAAATCTCTGTCTTTCCTCCATAGGAATCTTCTTGGCGTCTTGGTATCGTCGTCTCTCGATTTGTTGTTTCACGATCTGTGCGATGGTACACATATAGGTGGCGGTTTTGCCAGTGCCACAAGCATTCGCGAGCAGGCCGGCATATGGATAAATTGTCAGCTTTTGAATCAGCGCCGCAGTATCTTAAAAAAAAGTGTTAGCAGGTAACCAAGTACCTAAGGAAGAGAGAATGAAAACAGAGATGGAAAAAGGTGTCAGCAATATAGGATAGTACACATACCCACAATCTGATGCTCGTGTAATCTAGCATCCGGATCCTTTCGATCAGGGTCGATATATCTGGTTTTATAGTCGATGCCTGTAATTTCCATGGCCGTCTCCATAGACATATCCTTGCTATCATTGCCTCCAGAGAAGCTATCCATCAAGATGTTGTAATTGGCCTTCAACTTCTCTTCTTTTGACATGCCTCTATACACCTCCAGGGCATCTGTGGCACGTTGCTTTCGAAGGCCCGCCATACTTGAAAACTGACCAGATGGCTTCAGCGGATTATAGAGGTCTGCACGATACGCTGGCCAGTGACCAGTTGCGTAATCATCGTCCAGGTCAAAATCTGGCTCTTGGTCATCTGCTGCCTCCATGGCAGAGGTGATGGTCTCTTGTATTCTGGCAAACTCCTTGTGATCAGCGTCAGATGTTGATTCGAGCAGCTTCAAAGGGTTAAAGCCCTCTCGCTTCTATAAAGAAAGATAATAATGGTTAGTAACATGTGCATACCCATAACTAGGATTTTGAAGCCGCGGCCCCATCTTTTGCATGCTTACATTATAAACGCGCTTGTCTAGAGTAGTGAGGAGCTGGCTCTTGGTCTCGTCACTCATATATGGGAGTTGTTTTCCCTGTGTATTATTGTTGGTGGAGTGGAACCAGGCGACACGCATTTTCTCCAACGCGTCTATGTGCTTATAGCAGAACTCCTCCTTATCATCGTCGCACAGTTGTTCATATCGATGCTGCTCAACCAGATTGAACTCCTGAGGGAGACCACTGTTGTGCAACAACTGTAGAGAAGCTGCAACACCTAACGAGTACTCCTCTTGCTGCTTTATCTCTTCCGTTTGGCCAGCAGCCTCTGCGACCGCCTCATCTGACTGGTAGTATAGGATAGTAGCATTCAAGTTAACCTTGGCCGCGTTAAAATTTGGGGATTTTTTATTCGCAGTACCGTAATCTCCTGACCTGCGACGTCGAAGGTAATGTCGCATGACGATAGAACATCTCATCATGTCTTCGAGGGACACGCCACGGACAAAGTGCCCCTTATCTTTCCCCTCACGCTCTATGAAGAGCTGGGGGTGTTGGTTGGCCAGTACAAAACAAGCCCCGACGATGGCGATGTAAAAGGAATGTTGGTTGTCTGTTCGGACCTCGTCGGGTAACTCGCCAAAGTAGTCTTGGCTATCCAGAATGGCTTCATACCAGTCATCATACGTGGATGTAGCCGTCTGCAACACATATTTGAAGAACGTCGCATTGTCGACGTTGTGGTGAAAATCGAAACTCACCTGATCTGCGAGACGTTGTTGTAAGACTCGTTGCAGAGGTGCAAATGCGTCGGGAGCTGTCGGGCAGGACTAGTTAGCGAGGCTAGAAATAATGATCAAGAAAAACAGCAAAAAGCTCTTTTTGAAGCTGCAGCTTCAATGGTAAGAGTAGCTATATGTTATTTTGTTGAGGCCGCGGCCTCAGCAAGTTGCTCGGTCGCTCCAGCCTCAAGGCCAACTTGTTCACGGGATATAGAAACATACCATGATTATCAACAAAAATGAGAAATCTCTCAACACCTTTGATACTGCTGTCGCCAAAGCCGACCACTGCAGCTGCCTGGCTATCACCAGAAAATGGAGACGAGGATCCGGTCGTAATGAGAGTACTAGGAATTAATCCATTGAGTGATTTGTAGTGATTCTCGTGTTTCTGTTTTTCAGCAGCAGTAGTGATAACCTGCCCACCAGTGAATGGAACCCGCTTGATAGGCAGAGGGAGGATATCCCCATACCACATGGGGTCTTCATAGCCCTGTCCTCTTAAATAGTCAAGAATTGGCTCCTCTCCATGGTATAGACCCTTGGGCAAGTAGTTAGGTCCAGAAGCCTTTGTCTTGCGAGTGGGTTTGGGCTTGGGCTTCTTGGTCTTGGCTTTAGAAGATGATGGTGCGTTGTCGTCTTGCTCTTGTTCTTCATCTTCATTGTCATCTTGATCTTCTGGGCGGTCGTCGTCGTCATCATTCTCATCATCATCATTAGTATCGATGGGTTGGGTTGCGATGGCCTTTCCCTTGCCTTTATTTTTAGGACGAGGAACAGCTTTACTGGCAGCTTGAGGTGTTTTCTTTGCGCCTGATTGTTTAGTTGATCTAGATTTAGATGCGCCAGCCATCTTGAGAGAATGGATGCGCAACCAAAGGAGAGGTGCAGCAATCCTGGATGCAGGTACAGTAGGTGGTAGGGGTATTAGGGGAAGCAAGGAATGGGGTTTTTGGCGGTGCGGCCCCAACAAAAACACGGAATTAGTAGAAACTGAAAAAAGGTTGTATAGTTGAGAGAGAAGGGCTTGAGGCCGAAGATGCAAGGCAGGCTATAGCATTATGGGAGGCCGCTAAGTTGATCAATTTAAGCGACATCATAGTTTTAATTTTCTTGGATTGATTAATCAAAAGTTATGTGTTGATTAAATCGATCGATTTAAGTGTGGTAATCTATGGAAAAAGTATTACCACAGCAGCGTTGCACGTGAGGACTTTCAACTTGATTTTATTTTTTCAACACCACACTTTAACATCCTCCTAGTATTAAAAATCCATGAGGCCGCGGCGTCAGAACGTGCCTCGATCAAAAGTATATGCTTTTGACCATCACTTCTTGCACTTTACTGCAACAGAGTCACAAGACAGCCCACAGCATAGTCATAACACATTCACGACTCCTTATTACATAGGTAATAAACATGGAGGGGCCACATTACCCACCCAACGGTCAAGACTTTGACGGCAGAAGTATGCAAGAGGTAATGAAGCCCATTGGAAGATATGACCGCCCAAGTTGGTACCTGAAATCTCCATACAAGTTGCAAGTTGTTCCGACAAGGTTTGCTACCTGCACCACGGCTCAATTAAAAGAGAATGGTGGCAGTGTTACTCGAACGGTTGTGGAGGGAGTCACTATTCCGATTTGCGACGTGACGGCAATGATCGACAAGACACGCCAATCAGCAAACTTTCTTCGCCATTCTTCCATGTCGAATTATCTATTCTGGCTGGATACTATTGGTATGTAGTATATCGCCTCGTGCAGGTAGATGATGTACCGAGCCTAATTATGACATGGTGTATTAGTTGCGACAGCAGCACGGCCATTATTTGAAGAAGAAAAGAATAGAACCACTGGAGATGCATCAACGAGAACGTCGACAATCGCCCTAAAGACATTCTTTCCAGTGCTATGCGACGTCTGCACGGCAGACAAGTATGCCCAATTGCGCAACGCAGTCAACCAAGAGATTTGTACAATTTACTACTACGATGAAGATGGGGTCTACGACGATGAAGATGGGGTCCACGACGACAATGAGAATAGCAATGATGAGACATATATTGACATTGACCAGTCCGCTATCGACGATTATAACAACGGAATGCGATGGCAGAATCTTCCAGTACCTGCTGGCCTCGGCACAGCCACCGAGAAGACCATACATCTCATTATCACCATGAAGCGCTTGATGAAGTCAGACCCCAATCGTTTTATGGACGATTCTTCCCTCCCTCGGATGGAGCATTATTGGTCGCATGATATCATCAATTGGACACGTGCATATATCGCCGTGAAATCGTTCATGACTAGACGTCGATCGGCCATGTATAACTTTGATAAGCAGATTCGACAAGGCAAGGAGTTGCCCGCAGTGTGGATATTCCACGGGCAGGAGACATCGATCACAACACAACAGAGCAGCATGAACATATCTGATCCTAGCTCATCATATAATACAGGCAACCAGTCCCAAAATCTCACAATCGAAGATCAGGTGCAGTCACTACTTGGCGCAGAGGTTTCATCTCCTACTACCGGTGTGGAGGACTTCAACGTCCAGCTCGGTGACTTGGAGCAGAATAAGGGTGCGGAGCAGTCTACCGATTGGCTTGACACGAATGCAGAATTCACGCTTGAAGATTTCGGAGGTGTTACCGAGCTTTACGACCCCAATGTCGATTTCCTCAATTCTATCCAAGCACCTGGTAGCCTTCTAGGAATCAAGCATGAAGAGAACAAGGGTGACTGGGCGGTCTTGATAAACACCAATTCTAATGTCAGACAGGTCAGGAATATCAAGAAAAAACACTTCCGCTGCATAGAAGGGTTCAGTGAATGTATTATGCAGAATTTCAACAGCAGGGCTATTCATATACCCTGTGGGCTTACCGGAGCAGCTCACACACAGATGTATGAATTATGCAAGCTGCGTCAAGGCTTGGTATGTGATATCTCGGTTTTTCCTTTTTGAATATTTTTTCATTTTCTCTCTCTTCCTATCTCTTCCTCTCTTTTCCTCTCTTTTCTTCTCTTTTCCTCTCTTTCTCTTCCTTTCTTTTTTTCTTCTTTTTTTATGTGGACTACCTTAAACAGGCAGAGCGGTCTTCTTGAAGCTGCGGCGTCAAATAATATTATATATTTTTGAAACCGCGGCTTCAAAAACCAGTTTGTTCGTGTCGTGGTAGATATAACAGTGCTAACATGACGGTGTGCGGTTGAATTAGGCTTGTGGATCCTCGTCTTGGCCAAGTACTACCTATATAGGGCATAACCAACCTTGGGGTAAACTTGTGGATGTACCGCTAGCCATGCACACTAGACCCAAACAAGAGGCGGTGTCTTTCTTGAGGGCTCTACGTACTCAACAGAGCATTGCTGAGAGCCATATAGTAGACATGGCCGGGTTAACCATGACACTCTGTCGCTGGCCTTACTTGGCAGTTCATAGCAGTGAAAACCCTGTCAGTCGATTAAAAGTGAACGCCCTCACGATTGGCCGTTACGTCGACTTGGACCGAGTATGGGGTAGCTTGTTTTTTGAAGACTCGAGCACGATGGAAAGTTTGCCATCGCTATGGCTGTGCCATCACTCGGATGTTCTGCCGACATATCATAAGCTTGTTGAATTATTCGACAATTTTATAACACCACGAATAATGGGGACTGCAGAGGAGCAACTTCCAATTGGCACCAAACCATCAACATTATCTTCTTTCCAACATCTTGCGGACTTGATAGAAGAACTAAAACAAGATGTTCACGATGTTCTAGCAGTAAGTTGTTGTTTATTATTTCTTTCATGAAATGCAACTAATCATAATTATATTATTAGTTGTCCAAGCTGGTTGTTATATGCTCACACAAAACATATGCACGACGAGCTTCTAACACCAAGTCAGAAACACTTGTTGGACCTGCTGCGACAATGAAATGGCAGGTCCTTGTGTTAGAACCCAGTCCGGAATCTGAAGACGAACATGTTTCCGACGCTAGATGGTTCAAATTAGCACGCTCAACAATTGCGAAACGGACCATATTTTCTAGCTCGACGTCCTGTGTGCACAGCGCAAAGGGCATGTTAGCTGTACTCCAATTGGCGCCTGGATATAAAGCTGCAGCAGAGACCAGTTCCAACACACAGGACGCACAAGACACACACGACACGCATAATACAGACGACAAGGAGATCCAGCATGCTCACGAAGTAGCAAATTGGGGCATGTATTTCCAAAAAGATCATGTCGATGCTAATCACTTCGAGAATTTTTGCGAAGAGGGTAAATGGGGACTTGGCCCTTGCTTAGATGCCGTGCATAGCGCCATGAATTGCATTCGCATCAAGACTCTCCCAACACAGATTGAGCTTCAAGGATCTACGACCAAACATGTTCCCCGATGTCAGATGATTGAGTTACAGCTTGACGAAACTCTACAGGAGATTTATAATGCTGGTATAGTCGAAGCGAAGCGTCTGCATGGGACCAGGGAACAAACCAAGTTTATCGAGTGTTTGGCGTTCATGCCCAACTTGTATAAAGCTATGACTCCACAGAGGGGAACAGCTGGGCTTTGGCGCGCATCGAGTGGGCTCACCGCCATGACAAATCGATCCAGTTCCAGTGCCGCTGCCGCTGCCGCTGCTAGTCAAGGCCAAGAGAGCAAGGACCCCGGCGTGCGCAGTCGAGAGTCGATGGAGTCTGATATGGCCAAAATCGTAGATGGCGGATTGCGCTTCTTTTATTCTGCGATGCAAGGAGGTGATAGCATGATGTGGCCTTTTCCATCTTGTTCAGCAGCATGGGCACAATGGTTATGCTGCAATTCTCCCATCTTATCAGCAACCATCTCGATTATTGAAGATGCTATAAGCCAAGCAGACCTGGCTGCTATATTAGAACGCTCTACTCCGCCAGCCAAACGCATATTGGTTATTGTTCCTGACAATTCCATTATACGCTTGTAAGTTGACTCCTATATCTTATCCTGTTCGCTGAACGTACTGTTATACTGTTGTATTGCAGTGTTTTACTCTTTTGGTATTCTAGTAGTATGGCCTAGAAAGCTTTTTGAAGCTGCAGCCCCAAAAAGCCTTCTGATCGCGAAAATTACATACTAATTCGGATTTTTATCACAATATAGGTTGATGGTAGTAGGAATTCACCTAGCTAGCTTCCAGGTGAAGTCCCTACATCAAAACGCGTCGGGCCCATCAATTAAGGATACGGCCAAGTGGTTCACCAATAGGCAAGACCAATGTTCTGGTGTTCTTGTAACGCGCCTTAAGGAGGCAGAGAAGCTTAGAGCCGCAATTATGGTTTCGAGTCTCAGCGGCAGCACCGAAGAATTTGGTATGACAGGCCTGTCCATGTTTTGCAGACATGGCATTATTGTGCAGCCACCAATCTCGTCCCAGCAGTTCCTACGTATACTTGCGCTTTTACCGGAAAGTTCATCAGTGGAATGGAGATGTCTGTCGGTAAAGCAAACACAGCACGACGAATATGAGTTTCAGCTGTAGAATGGTTGGTGCTCACGTCTTTTCTATAGCTGTTCTATTGTGACCGAACTCGTCGATATTAATGATGAGGACGGTGGGCTAGTCGCCCAGTTGGTCTCATTCGAGATACTCCGTCTTGCATATGGTTTGCAAGAGAATAGGCTCATACGACGATTGACAGACTCGTCGGTAAGAAAAGAAGCGAGCGAGAACAGTGATTATGATCATGGCGACCTCAACACATATCTCAGCCTGGTTGCGCAGACCATCATTCAAGCGTCAATTGATAGTCAAGACCAGCCACCAGATGGGGAAACAAAACAGGCTCTGATTCACCTCGCAGGTCTTAAGCTACGAGACTTGATAGGCGGATATTGTGCATACCTCAAGTCGCGAGCAGATGGTGTCCAATTGGAGCCATCTTTGAAATGGGTCGTCGACACATGTACAGCTCATACTATTGATCCCTCTGTCTTGAATAGCGGGGACATCCTGACCTTAGTGGGCTCTGTGGGCCAGAGTGGTGGTGGTGGTCAGGAGAATGGACAGCATACAAACGGCTTGCGTAAGCGAAAGCATTCACAGGACTTAGATGATGAAGGTAACGCAAAGCATGATAATGATGGTAATAACGATAGCCATGAAATGGATATCGACATGGGTGATCTTGAGATTGACGATGGAAAGAAATGATAGCAATAGAACAAGCTAGGCTACATTTGAGACAAGTATTACCTAGTGGCGGGAATAAAAATGTGAAATGACTGCTTTTAAGCGCTACGTACGTATCTTAGTGCTAATGTTGCTATCTGGTGTAAAGATCACCCCCATGTCTACTGTAGAAAATACTACTTAGTATTACTTTGGCCCGAACGCCTAGGTCGTATAACTCACTATATCTAAGCAGAATAGTTGTACTTGCATCTACTAAACCTCTTATAGTCCCGTAGTCTTCATTACATGTTTTACTTTTACCTGTACGCCAATACTTACTAGGCATTATAGGCTGGGCCTAACCTAGCAGGGTCTTACATTTCTAGTTCACTTGCAAGGTAGGTGGTAGGTCTTATTGTCATATATTATTGCGGTCTGCAATAGTTCTCAACGCGATAAATTTTGCGGCAATAACTATTATCAATCAATCATACGAAGGTGTTCCATACCTCCATATTCCCATGCTCGATAGGTCTTCCCATGCTCCATAGGTCTTCCCATGCTCCATAGGTATCCTCATGCTTGATGCTCTTATACCATGCTCCTATACTCCCATGCTCCATGCCTTTATGCTACTATAAATCGTTCCTGTGACTCCAGAGTTCCTCATTCAAGAATCGTGATTCTCGTCTACATGATCCTCATCCTCTTCCTCACCCTCTTCTTCGCCCTTGTCCTCTTCCTCGCCCTTGTCCTCTTCCTCGCCCTTGTCCTCTTCCTCTTCCTCGCCCTCGTCTTCTGCTGAGACGGTAGGCTCAGGCTGCTCATCATTTTCTCTCCCAATTTTTTCTAGATCGTGTACGGCCTGTGCATTTTGTGTAGTGTTTCCCGTTGTCCTAGCCGACACATATTGTCTTAGAGCTTCTCTCACAATCATCAACTGCTTCCCAAGCAGGTTTAGGCCAAACTCGAACTGTGCAATAGGGAGCTTAGTGAGTGCGACATCCTTTGTCAGGCCGATTCCCCACACACGATCATGCGGTGCGGCTTCGACTAGAACCCGGTCGCCAGTAGATAACAAGGCATAAATCATGGTTTGGCTGGAGCTGAACTTGGCCAAGTTGCCTTCCATAACAATTCTTTCCCTGTTGGCTTCCTAGACATCAGGGTTAAAACCGGCAACCCTTTTCCCCAGTCGGCGGATCTCCGCAGGATCTGTTTCCTCCAAGATGCGGCCGGCAAGGTCAAGGTTCGACTTGTCGTCACCAAATAGCATGGCCTTTTGATACATCATATACTGCTCGGCGCATTTATAATTAATACCTTTAGATTCGAAACCCATAGCCATCCACCACTGACTGAGCCATCCATAAGGTGTGGTAGCTTGATAGAAAAAGATGTAGTCTTTGGGGTTAATGGTCCTCCACATGACCTGTGCGTTCGACTGCATTTGTCGGTTATAATTTGCTCGTCTCTTGTCTAGAATAGCTAGTTGTTCTTTAGCTTTGGCTCGAATTGCTGAAGAACCACTGACTGTATCCGGCGTAGCTTGTTGCTGTGCTGTGCTACTACTTCCCTCGGTCCTGGTCCGCTTAGCACTTGGATTGGATGGGCTGGTAGAAATTTTTCTCTTTGTAGAGGTAGACACCTTAGCGGAAGTAGATGCCTTAGCGGAAGTAGATGCCTTAGCGGAGGTAGATGCCTTGCTAGATGCCGAGGTAGATGCAGAGGTAGAGGCGCCAGTAGTAATATAGTCTGCAGGCGTGAGCTTATCGTCGGCTGATATTTCTCCGCTGAGTTGTGCTCGGGTGTGATCATAGATGTCGCGATTAGCTAGCAAAGCAATTTGCTCCTTAGAGAAATTATCTCTTAGCTTTGGTTTCTTTTGACTGGTAGACACTGGAATAGAAGTAGGATTAGGATTGGCAATAGGACTTTGTGAAGCCGCGGCCCCAGAAAATGGCGCCTGAGTATCTGTCAAGGCCAGCCCTTGATCTTTAGATCCAGTTTTGGTTACTATTTTAAGGGCAGCACCGGCAGCATCGGCAGCATCGGCAGCATCGGCAGTATTGGTAGCATTGGTAGCATTGGTAGTATCAGTGGCACCAGTTGGCTTTGCAGTGGTCTTGGTTTTGTTGACCAGTTTAATTTTAGGAGTCTTTGGCAATGACGACGAGGAGGAATTGTTGGTGACCGAGGAAGATGCTGCGCTATTTGCAGTACTTGATGTGGCCTGTTTATCTAATATATAATGATTCAGGTAAGGCGCCTAGGTAGTTATAACATGAGAGTAAAGGTAAAGGGTGACTTGACTTACTTGACTTATTTGATTTACCTTTTCCACGCTTTAGCAAAGCCTCTGGATCAGAGGTCTGGGCTTGGAGCTCCTTACCTGCGTCATCGTTGGTGGTATCGCCACCAGACTTTTTCTGTCGTCTGCTGCTGCGGCGGCGACTAGTGCTAGAGGACTTGGGAGGCATGATTACTAGTATTAGTCTGAGCAGATGAGAAGGTGGTGCAAGATAGTAGGATGTGAAGAGCGGGCAAGGGAAATGGCCAATGACCTTTTTGACGCCGCGGCCTCAATGATACTGTGGAAGTGACTATGGTTGTGGCTGTGGTTGTTGTAGTAGTAGTAGTAGTAGTAGTAGTAGTAGTAGTAGTAGTAGTAGTGTGCTAGGTTTCCTTGGTATAGAAAGATACATATCTGTTAGGTAGCGAGAGGACTAAATCGCTCGAATTAAGCGAACTTTTTAAGATTAAATATTATTTATGGCATTCTTCCTGTTTTACATTAGTCTGGTCATGGAATTGTTTAAGATAACGCTTTTCTACTAGTTTTGCAGTGGTTTAAGGTTGGAAATACTTTATACGCTACCTTTTCACTAATTCTGCAGTGGTTCTGCAGCGGTTTTGTCTTGGAATAGCTTTACATGATGCTTTTCTACTAGTTTTGCAGTGGTTTAAGGTTGGAAATACTTTATACGCTACCTTTTCACTAATTCTGCAGTGGTTCTGCAGCGGTTTTGTCTTG
>MU380483.1:0-28791 GCA_022495085.1 Xylaria sp. FL1042
AATAAAAATATTAAATAAATTATATTAAAAAAAAATATTATTTAATAATATTTTAACTTTTTTATATTTTTAAAAACTATTATTTATATTTATAACTAAATATTTTAATTAAGCAGTTATAATAGTTATTTTTTTTTATTTAATATAAAACTTTTTTAATAATAATTATTTAAAAAGACTATTAAATATATTTATAAATTAATAAAAAAAAAAAATAATATTTTAATAATATTTAGCTTATAATTATAAAATATTATTAATAAAAAATAATTTTAATAATTTAAAAGTATTAAAAAACTAAATATAAGCTTATTTATAAAAAAAAAAAAGTTTAATTAAAACTTATATAATAAATAATTAAATCTTAAAAATTAAATAATATATTAACAAGTTAAAACTTTATTATAATAGCTTATAAACTATAATAAATTATTATTATAATAATATATATAAATTATAAAGCTTAAAAAAAATATAGTTTTTTAATAAATATAATAAAAATAATTTATATTTAGCTTATAATAATAATAATTATTTAATAAAAAGTTTTTAATATTTAAATAAAATAATATTAAAAAAAGATTATAAAAAGCTATAAAAAATAATTAAATAATTATTATAGTAAAATAATTAAAAAAAAATAAATTTAATAAATTTAATAAAAAAAAGGTAAAAATAATAAATTTAATAAATTTAACAAGAAAAAGGCAAAAATAATATTTTTAAGCTAATTTAATTAAAAATACTAAAATATTAATAGTTAATAATTATAATAATTATTTAAAAAAAAAAATAATTATAATTTTAACTATTAAATAAAAACATTTTAAATATAAGCTTTAAAATATAAATACTTTATATTATTGTTTATATAAGTAAATATATAAAAAATAAAAGATAGCTTATATTTTAAGAATAAACAAGCAATATTTATAACCAGTATAGATTTTCGACTAAAGCATAGTAATTACCTTAGCCAAGGCTTTGTACTAAGTGGATACGAAGCAGAAAGCACATGTGTACTGGGTACTGTACCTACCTACTATGTAGGTATGTAAGTGAACCGTAGTACTATAATTTAGGGCAATAAGTACATAGCTAAGAGGTACGTACACCCTTTTGTTTTGTGGTTTACAGCTGGGCAGGCTGCACACCAGCCGCGTATAGGCCTACTTTGGGGGGACGGCCATCACCACTACTATCATCATCAGTCCATGCTCCTCTGACGGAGCTCCCCAGACCCTCAACCAACCACCATCAACGCACCCTCTCCCACGATTACCTCAAAACCACTTCGACGACATACCCGCCTCGTCTCCCTTGTAGAGTTAGACCGATATCCTGCCAATACCCAATATACACACCCTCATTATCTTGGAGCCGAAGAGCTACATAATATGAACGTCGACACAATCGCCGACTTCCTCGCCGACCAGCGGGACCAAGCTCCCGAAGAGCTCCAGGGTCTAATCATCCAGTGCGAGGATTTCTGGGAGCGCAAGCTATGGCACCAGCTGACCGACCTCCTTATCGAGTTCTTCGCCAACCCCAAGAGCGAGCCACAGCGCCTAGCCTTCTTCAAGGTCTTCATACTCAAGTTTGCAGACAAGATCAACCAACTGAAGCTGGTCGATCTGGGACTGAAGGCTGCCACACAATGTCGAGGTACGCCCCGGCACAAGCACAACCATGGGCCGTGCTGCACTGTCTTCCCGTCACCCTGTCATCCACTCCTCGTCCACTGTCCACGTCTCGGGAAGCTAATGCCGTGTTAGATGACAGGGAGCGCTTAACTTTCCTTGCCGACCTTGCCAAGAAGGTTGACAACGAGAACTCACAAGATGCCTTCGTCTATGCTACCGTCGCCGCCGCCCGTGTCGAGCTGCTGCTACGCGATGGCGAAGCGTCCCGGAGAGATCTGGACAGGGCTGAGAAGATCCTCGACTCCTTTGACTCGGTAGAGACCAAAGTACACGCTGCCTTCTACCAGGTCAACGCCGACTACTACAAGGCCAATGCCGACTTCGCCTCATACTACCGCAATGCCCTCCTCTACCTAGCTTGTATAGACCTGTCCACCATCTCTCCTAATGAGCGCAAAGCTCGCGCCTACGATCTGGGCATCGCCGCCCTAGTATCAGATTCCATCTACAACTTTGGCGAACTGCTTCTACACCCCATCCTCGATGCCCTAACCGGCGACCTAGAGTGGCTTCGGGATCTGTTATTAGCTTTTAACAGGGGAGATCTGGGCGCTTACGACATGTTATCCGGCCACATCTCGTCAAATCGGTTACTGCAAGACCACGAGGACGAGATCCGGGAGAAGATCTATCTGGCTGCCCTGACGGAGAGCGTATTCCGGCGACCGCCCCATGAGCGCGCCATGACCTTCAGCACAATATCAGCCGATACCAAGGTGCGGCCCAACCAGATCGAGCACCTAGTCATGAGAGCTCTGAGCTTAGGTCTTGTGCGCGGTACCATCGACCAGGTCGATGAGGTTGTCAATTTTACTTGGGTCCAACCTCGAATTCTAGATATGGGCCAGATTGCCAGCATGAGCCAGAGGCTTGGCGAATGGGGCGAGAACGTTAATAAGCTCGGGAACTGGATTGAGACAACGGGGCAAGATATCTGGGCGCCTTGAGGTATATGCTATCGAAACCCCATTTGTCTTTAAAGGGATAGACGGGAAAATCACGGTGCTGACGGTTCTCGGGAGAGGGGACTTGTCTGGACCACAATGAGTATTAAGACGAAAGACCAAGCTAAAAGACACGACGCCAAATTCCATGTGACCATTGACCTGACTCTGTATGATACTCGACTAATAGACACCCGCCTCCTCGGCAGGGGGAGGCTAGAAATACAAGCAGTAAAAACAGGCAGGAGCTTAGGATCTGTGCATCCGTGACTCTGCTTGTACCGGCGTTATGCCTCGATTAATTAGTATGGACCATGCAGAGCCAAAACTTGTCACAGTCATTTCGTAAACTTCAAGCCCATGGCTTTTATATGGGAGGAAGACTATATCCCTAGCAAGCGTAAATGGACTTAGATTAATTAGTAAGAGCAGGGCGAGGCGATCAGTTTGTACTACGAGTGTATGAGAATTAGTACGAAATTGTAATAAGACAATCAAATGTCGCCCACGCACCGGATTCCAAGAAACCTACAAGTGTAGACCATCTCCTGTCTCACGAAACTCTTGTATGGAGGTTGAAGTTTCCATTTGGAAACTGTTATTCCATACATACCTAGGTAGCTAGCAACTCACCCCTCCCCAATGAATCCGGCCCAGGGTAAATGCACAAACCCATCTAAATCATGCACTCTTCGTTTTTGTCTTCGTGCTTGGTTGACCCAGTACCACTACGGATCCGACGAGCCAGGCGGGCCACCAGACACACCAGACGACTAAGGGAATATACAAGCCCCAAACGTCCCACCCAAAGGCGGCCTCTGAGAGGACATGCTTGAGCGTGTCTAACAGGCCAGTTCCATTACTTCCGTAACTAGAAGCATACGCCGCAGCGCCAGCAAGAATAGCAGCTGCAGGGCTCGCGATGTGAAGCAGAGCCGTATAGGCGTAGCGCACAGCCGCATTATCAGGCCAGGGGCGGGCGAAGGAAAGAGGTGTCGAGACCAAGCCTACTAGAAAGGCAAGGCTGAAATTCAGCGTTGCGAGGGAGCTGAGGAACATACCGAGAAGAAGAAGAGAGAATGATTTTAGGAGGTAGAATTGCTGGAGGGTCAGAGGGCGCGCCGAGGCTGAGTTCACCAAATTAAGTATTAGTGAAGGGAAGACGACGTTGAAGATACTGAAGGCTAGAAAGAAGGGAGCCAGGAGCTATTGACGGGTTAGTATGACTTGTTCTTTTCGTGAACATCCACCTCGTGTGTAAGAGCATAGGATTAGATGATAACGTTGCTCCCCAGGGACAGTATTGATGATTTTGAAGAAAGTGTGTAAATAGATATGAAGGAATCTATAAGAAGAATGAAAGTCACTTACACGAGAGGGCGTATGGTTGAAAATGAAGAGCGGTAGGGCCCCGAGGAAGTGGCATGCTATAACAATTGCCAATGGGAGATACAACTCTCGTTCGGCGGCGGCGGGGACTGAGGGCTTCACTGTTGCAACCTCTTTCTTGCCGTTGACTCTTTCCGCACTCGTGACGGCCGAGGACTCCGTGGACCCAGAGACACCGTCTACGGAACCGCTCTTGACCCACATCAATATTGCCATGATGGTGAAATTGACGGCGATCAGCATGGCGCTGGGCAGGTAAGTACCGATGCTGACAAAGCGGTCCTTGTGTATGAGGAGGTAGAAGAAAAAACTTTGATGTAAGTGCTCAAGCAGATTGTTCAAGCTGCGGAACGTGCCCTCAACAAGACGGCCAAGTCCCATCTCGTCATGCCAGCCATTGCCGACGGGCTGTAAGGTGACGGCATCCACGTGATAAGGGATAAAGCTGCTGTGAGGGCCGACGGCATGGCCTAGCCCCTGATTCATCATGCCACGCAGCATGGTCCTCAAACGGTCGTTGTACTTGTCCGAGTGGCCGAACCTCTCCTGGATGAAGGAGTGCATGCCCATCTGTCCGTTGGCGATGTTGTTGACCGAGTTGATGAGATCCAAGTTCGGCAGCTGCCCATTGACACCATCGTAGACGATATGTACGCCTTCAAAGCGCCCTTCGTGCGGGTAGTCGATAGCAACGGCGCCCTGGAGGAGTCCCGACTTGATGGGGAGGGAGGCGACGCTAGATGGGTCGTGGGCGTCATGATACGCGTCGACCCAGGCTTGGATGCCTGCCCTGCTGTCAGGGGGGATAACGAGTATGATGTCCTTGGACCACAAGGACCAGCGCTTGAAGTAGCGGGCCAGTGTCAGGGCAAGAGCAACGCCATTGCGGTTGAGCTCGCCCTTGACATTCTTCCAGGCCGCGACTAAGACGATGGCCTCGGTGGCGTCGCCACGGGGGGCCTGTAGGATGGCGTACGCGTTCTCACCGGCATATGTGTTCCCGGCAGAGCGGTACGTGTAGTTCTGGCGGCCGGCCTTGAGGCCAATGCCCTTGAAGATAGTCTCGAGCTCGTCGTTGATCCTGCGCCATGCGTCAGATGTCGGCTATTCCAGTATCCGGTATCCAGCACCAGCACCAGCACCAGCACTACCACTAGCACTCACTCAATGTCGGTCTTGTCCTTCAGAGCGTCGACTTCGTGTCTGTATGCACGGAAGACATTCTGATCGCTCCCGCCGAAGTACGTGTGGACCTGGCCGGGCAAGAGAGCGTTTTCGGAGATGTATGTCCGTCGCGAGTAGTCGTCGAGAGGGAGCAGCAACAGCCAGACCACGCCGACGATGACGCACAGGAGCGAGAGGTAAGGCGGAACCTTCAACAGTCGCGGGTCGCGGCGCAATGTCAGGACCGTAGCTATTGGTGAACACGTCGCATTAGTTGACTTTGACAGCTAGTAGAGTCCCCTCTCAACGTACAGAGTAGACGCGGCATGGCTTTCTCTCGTTATGATGTGAGCCAGCTCGTCAGGTGGCGGCTAAGAAGCTTGACAGAGCTGTTTTTTCCACGTCGTCGTGCTGTATCCATGAACATGAACAATTTATGAAGGATGAAGGTAGGCCAGAAGGTAGCCCGGAAGGTACATTGATGTTGGACCCAGGCATGTACCTGTACCTCCAAGTATCAAAAGGGTCCTCCAGCGGTACTCCAGACTTATAAAGTGGGGACCGACCACTGATTGCTGGGGTCTCTCTGTACGTCGGTTCTACGTACCTATCTAGGTACTTAGGTACTGTAACTAATGCTCAGGATATTTGATTATATATAGTACCTTAGGTAACCTATGATGCTTTTATTAGATTTGTGAGAGATGCCAAGATGGACGGATGCTTCTACCTATATATGTAGGCATTAAATGGTTGGTAAAGAGAAAGAAAAAAAAAAAAAAAAAAAAAAAAAACACGGTTCGCTTCGAAACAATAACCAAGATGTATCCTACAATGCGCTGCTGGAGTCCGCTCTGCATCTCATAAGATGCTCACACTCGTTATATCAGTTCTGTCATAAGGGACCTTGATATTCTTGAATAATCCGGGAGTCATTACTACCTGTCTGTCCATAGAGATCATGGTGATTGTTGAATCCGTAGTGAAAGTCGTTACCTTCCAAGTGAGCTCGCAACTATTCACCAATGCCCCGAGACGTGGACTATAAATCATTGCGTCGGCTTTGAATCTGACTGGCATTAGAGCTTAGTGTTCTAGGGTGAATAAATATCAATCCTAGCCGCCCTAGATTTGGTCGCGAATGTTATCGCCCATTACCCAACCCTAGAGAGCATCAACAACGCCCAAGAGATAAATGAGATGCACGATGAAGTCCGGCCTTCCCTCGGTAGGTCTCCCTAGCATGCCCGTGATGACCCTCATAACCGTGAACGCCAATGTCATACGAGAGAGAGGTAAGCACGATATTGCTGGTCTCATAAACAATGTTTTATATCGATACAATGTATACATTTTACACAAGCGTCTCTCTATGCTCATCGCCTCCCCTAGGGCCCTAGGCGCTGCGTGCTACCTATTATACTCATCGGTGTTGCGCTGCTACTAGAAGCGGTCGTCGGCAGCACCCCAAATCGACCATATGTCTTCTGATCCACGCTGACGTAGTGAGGTAGCCGGCCTAGGAGGTTCAATCGGCTCTCTATCTCTCGCAAAATCCATTCTGGCGGGGCGAGGAACTTCAGGTACCCCAAACCGACTACAAATCTCTTCATTAGCGCATCACACGGGCTGCGTGGGTCCACGATTTATGCATACACAGATATCCGGTGCCAACACCGCACAGATGCCCGAGGAAGCTTGTGCCTGGGACGAGTGCTTGAATGACCACGGCCATAAAGAGAGGCGTGGTCCATGTCGGGACATGGTACGTCCCAATTACCAGGTAAGGGTTTGTCTTGTACGTCCGGACTCCTTCCATTCCCAATAAGAGAAATACCCAGAGACTAGATATGTCAGCCAGAATTCTTGACCTCCTAGAGAGGAAACAATGCTTCTTTCGCTACTTTCACTTCCTTACCTGGCTCCCAGAACGGCGTGATTACCCCCCAGCACGACCCGCTCCAACAAAACATACACAAGAGCAGGTATCGTGGTTAAAGCTGGGAGTCGACTGTCAGCTACTATCTCTTCACATGGGATAATAGAGTCGTAAGGTGCATGAATATACTCACGGCCGAAAAATAAGGCCAGCGAAGTCAAGGTGCCGAACTCGGTCTCAAATCTTTCTAATAAGGGGGTCAAGGCGAGGATGTTGAAAAAAGTATGCAGCAAACTTTTGTGTATTAAGGGGAAGGTATTAACACGATACACTGGAAGGCGACAGGTCGGCATTGGTTAGCAGACAGGCCCTCGACATGGACGAAGGTGTTGGACAAGAATGATTGCACATACTGGTGGTGAGGCTCAACTCGAGCGGTATTAAAGCCCCCCATTCCCGAATATTCCAGGTATCTTGTATGCCAACGAGCCCGAAGGCGACCATGACAGCAATCATGACGCGGGTGAAGAGAGGTAGGCGGAGCAAGTACGAGCGCGCGCGCTGCGCATTGAAAGACTGTATATTGGGCATTTCGAGTACGACGAGGGAACGCCTGATCTAGTGGACGATGGGATCGCGGTGCAAAAAGAGAAGGAGGTGGAGCGTCCACGTCCGTCGCGAGCCTCGTTTATTCTTCGCTTCGTTCTGCTTGGTTTCGATTCGAGGGGATGAGCTGCTTCCTTAGGGAGTAAGAGTGGCCGTTGTGGTACGGATGGTCCTCTGTGTGCACTGCCGCACCGCACTGCACCGCCAATCCAACTTGACGATAATTCTTAACGGGAGTACGGAGTACTTGGTTCTATGTATCGGTTCTGGTGGTAATGGTGGTGGTGGTGGTGGTGGTGGTGGTGGACGCGAGACGGTAGATGGTAGACGGATGGTGTCGCGTGCTCCTGCTAACGCCCGTGCTCTTCCAAGGGGTATGTGTCGAGAGGGAGCGCAACATATAATATACACAAGCGCTCGAGAAGAAGCCGTCGCAAAAAGACGCCACGCCGCAATACAACTTGTCTTCAAAAGGAGGTTGAGCTGCAGCTTTCCGAGTTGCATTAGCGCCCCCATCACCCAAAAAAATAGCCTACCTAAATTAGGTCTAGGGTGGGTACCTATGTACCTGTGTCATCAAGCTCGTTACATGGGATACCTAGCCGTAAGCCGATCTACCCGCTATCGACTCGTGATAAGTGCAGTAAGTGCCTTCGATAAACGACTCATCCACATACACTGTTTTCTTCGAGTCGTCGGTTGCATTTCGCCATATTCAACCCGCGCATGAATAAGCCAACTTGAGGTTCCGAGATAGGGCCGTAGCGGTGTCCTTCTCGGTGCGCCGCCTAAACCCGGTACACTTGTGATGAGTGGTTAAAAAAGCAGATAGCAGAGCGCCAGGGAACACAGTACATCGATATCGAACTACGGGTATTTTGAACATTTCGATTTGTACATAATAGAAGACTGGTTGAAAGCGATATCATGGCGGGCTAAAGCTATAATCATCCCATAAAAAGCCTTGGCACCCGCGACCTGAATAAACAGAAATGACCCTGTACACCTCTGGTGGATTCTAGAAACACAATTCCACCATGCACCAATATGCAGCCCTTATATTACGTTCCAGCCTTTAACAACCTCCTTTTTTTGGTATCATGTTTATGAGTTTTGCTTGGCCATTGTGTTCAAAGCACTTCCGTTCTTAAACCACTCAATCTGAGGCTCGTTGAAGGTGTGGTTGAGCTTGACCTCGAAAGTCTCGCCGTCCTTGGGGTGCACTCTCAATGTCATGGGCTTGCCAACGGCCAGTTCGGTGCAAAGGAGGTCAACCTATAAGAACATCAGCGCCAGGTTTCGTGGACCCAGTGGGCCTCGTCAGAACTTACCTTGTCATCAGGCTTGATCTTGTCGTAGTCGGCGGGATCGGCAAAGGTGAGAGGAAGCATGCCCTGCTTCTTTAGGTTGGTCTCATGGATACGAGCAAAGCTTCGAGTAATGATCGCAAGACCACCAAGGTGTCGGGGTTCTAGAGCGGCGTGCTCACGAGAACTACCCTCTCCGTAGTTCCAGTCACCAATGACGACCCACTTGATACCCTTGGCCTTGTAGTCACGGGCAACAGCTGGGACAGCATCCCACTCATTGGTGGTGATGTTCTTGACCTTGTTAGCTTCACCGTTAGCCTCGTTGATGGCACCGATCAACATGTTGTTGGAGATATTGTCCAAGTGGCCACGGTATTTGAGCCAAGGACCAGCCATCGAGATGTGATCAGTGGTGGTCTTGCCCTTGGCCTTGATCAGGATAGGCATATCAAGAGCATCCTTGCCATCCCAAGGGTCGAATGGCTGGAGGACCTGAAGACGGTCGGAAGACGGTGAAACCTGGACAGTGACGGAGGCTCGGTCGCTAGGAGGTGCTTGGTAGGTATCATTACCTGGGTCATACCCACGGGGCGGGAGACTGTTGCCGCCGGGAGCAGCGAGCATGAACTCGTTTCCATCCTTATCCTTCAACTTATCGGTCAAAGGGTTGAAGTGGAGAGATCCAGCAATCGACATAGCGACGACGAGATCAGGAGAGGTAACGAAAGAGTGAGTGGCCGGGTTGCCGTCGTTGCGGCCAGTGAAGTTTCGGTTATAAGATGAGAGAATGGAGTTGGGGGTTCCCTTCTTGACGTCCCGTCGGTCCCATTGGCCAATGCATGGACCGCAGGCGTTTGCAAGAACCACGCCACCGAACTCCTCAAAGGTTTGAAGTTGACCGTCACGCGCGATCGTGGCGCGGATTTGCTCGGAGCCAGGCGTGACAACGAAAGCAGACTTGGCCTTGATACCGTGGTCGAGAGCATCACGAGCAATGGAGGCGGCACGGTTCATATCCTCGTATGACGAGTTCGTGCAAGATCCAATCAGACCAACCTTGAGCTCTTCAGGCCAGTTGTTGGTCTTGGCAGCTTCACTGAACTTGGAGATAGGAGTGGCTAGATCGGGGGTGAAAGGACCATTGATATGGGGTTCGAGCTCAGAAAGGTTGATTTCAATGAGCTGATCATACTCGGCGCCCTCGTCCTCACGGAGCTCCTTAGCATAATCGCGCGCGTAATCGGCAATAGCGGTTCTCTTGGTTGCGGCAAGATAGTCGTACATACGATCGTTGAAGGGGAAGAGAGAGGTGGTGGCACCAATTTCAGCACTATATAGGTTAAGTCAGCAGAGCTTTATTCTACGTCAAGAATGGAATTTTTAAATGATAAAAAGCCGGTCGACCTGACGTCGGTAGGACAAGGAGAATAAATAATTAAAAGTGGAATGAGCTAACCCCATGTTGCCTGTGAAATTAAAGCGTCAGTGAATGATTTCAACGTCAACAGGATGGACAATACATACAAATTGTACCCATGCCAGTAGCAGAAATGCTTTCTACACCAGGTCCGTGGTACTCAACGATGGCACCAGTGCCACCCTTGACAGTAAGGATGCCAGCAACCTTTAGGATGATGTCTATCAAACTAGTTAGCACTGCGGACATATCCATAATTCCAGCTGCCCGCGGATAGCTTACCTTTGGGGGCAGTCCAACCAGACAACTGTCCAGTCAGCTTGACACCAATGACCTTGGGGGCCTTCAACTCCCACGGAACTATACAGATATTTCTAATTAGTTATTGACGTATTGAGCGTAGCTCCTTAGAGCAGTTTCTCTACAGCGGAGAAAGCCCCAAGGACTGAATTATGAGCTAGGAAGGAGCAAACCCAGCCTCAAAGTAGCCGGGTCAAGTTGAAAAGAATGCCAATAGTTACTTACGGTTGGCCATGACATCGACAGCGTCAGCACCACCAACACCAATAGCGCACATTCCCAGACCGCCAGCGTTGGGTGTGTGCGAGTCGGTGCCGATCAGGAGACCACCGGGGAAAGCGTAGTTTTCAAGAAGAATCTGGTGAATGATACCAGAACCAGGGCGCCAGAAACCAATGTTGTACTTGGCACAAGCCGAGGACAAAAAGTCATAAACCTCCTTGTTGATGCTGATGGCGCGGGCGAGGTCCTTCTCGCCGCCAATCTGTGCCTCGATTAAATGGTCGCAGTGGACAGTGGTGGGGTTGGCCACCTGAGGCATGCCAGCAGACATGAACTGTAGGATAGCCATCTGGGCGGTGGCATCCTGGCAAGCCACGCGATCGGGTCGCAGCTTGAGGTACGAAACACCACGCTCGATTTCCTGGCCATGGGGGTCGTCAAGGTGAGAGTACAGAATCTTCTCTGCGAAAGTGAGAGGGCGGTTCAGGCGCGAGCGGACGACGGACAGATTCTCCGACATCTTCTTGTAGTTGATAAAATTGCCCTCTTCCCAGTTGTTTTGCTTGACCTGTACACGAGGGGAAGCTTAGTATGTGGAGGGGAGGGGAGGCAGAACTGCTTACCTTCTTGTCGAGAGGAGAGTCGGAGACAGTGGCCATGGTTCGGCGAAGGCCTAGGTTGGCCGCGACTCGCGAACGGGCTACATTGCCCAGGATCTGTCGCGTGGCCAGCATCTTGGGGGCAGCGAGGTCCTGAGAGGTAGGTAATGTGGCGACGAGAGCACACGAGCAGTCTCAGTAATTAAGCCTCCCTAGAGTATCATAAGAGCGGAGAGGGAAAGCAATGACATAAAACAGTCCCTGACTGGTGAGAAAACTGAAGCACCTGGGCAGCAGAGGGAAAAAGGCAAGAGGAAGTTGAAGGGATGGAAAAGAGGGAGAAAGGACGTGGAGAGGGTAGCGGTTCGTGATAAAAGAAGCGATGGGATGGGTAAATGGAGCCGAAGCAGCGAAGCTGTTTTCTCCCACTTCGGTGCTAGCAGGGCCTGTCGGCTTAGGCACTTGGAGCTGCACGTATCGTCCTTGTACTACACGGCGAGACGACATAGAGGGCAGTACTTGGACAAGTACGCTGAGGGACGTCGGCCCCACTATTCGGGTTGGTACTGGCTAGCGCTGGTCGGCTGAACGGACGAATCAGCACAGGCCTAATTACTCCCTGGCACTTGTTTTTCGCTGGTTAGGAGTAATGTGTGACCTCACCTTCCTAGCACAATATCAGAGCTATTACGTAGGTCCCTCTCATCCTGTGCAGGTCATCGCCATCGATCTCGAATTATTTTTGCCTCATTATTAACACGCACAAATATAGCCTTCCGCCCACCATCCACATACAGTAGTTCGATTTTGGATGTGCTCTCTGCCATAAATCCATCATACCAGTAAATGCATACCAGTAAAAGCCAACAGCATATCCATTACCTCATCGCGCAGATGAACACCATTCACTCGATGCGATTGGTCGTGGGGAGAATGGTTCCCCCCGGAATGTGGATTTGAAAATGTTAAAAGCGGTTGCTGAGTACAGATGACATTGTGTGTGCAGATGTGTGAAGGAGTTTCGAGACAGTTTCCGAACTAAGTATAGCAGGGGTTCGGACGATCTCCTAACGTCCAACAACATCATTCAGCTAGTGCTAGCATGACCCAGAACTACACTAACCCATTGAGTAGCTTGGTCATAGATTTCTACCGACCTAGTGAGCTAATTGTGAAGCCATTGCTACCTACTTATCTATCTAATATACAGCGTATATGTAGAGAAGAGAGAGCCCGTGTTGTGATTACAGTTTTACCTACCTCTCCTCCACGGGTGCTAATTTACGACCGAATCATTAAGAGCCCCCCCCCAATGAAACATTACCCTCGGTCAAATTCGAGGTCTGGGCCAAACAGTTCTATACGCTCCACAACTACCTAACACGCGGATTACACGCAGCAGGTACCCATGATTCAGGACCTTGGCGCATTCTGGCCGTTTGCAGATGAGGCTTTTTCCTCGTAGAGTGCTGAGTAGCAAATCCAGAGAAGACATGCTGAACACCTAATGCATATCTCGTGTGGCTTGACACAACGGGGAAATACCTACTACAAAAACACATGTAGGTAGGCAATCCCACTGCTATCGCGAAAAGTGCCATGCCTCTAAAGTAGCGTGCCCTAGCCAACCACAGTATGCAGCATGGCATGGTATGTGCCTAGTTCACAGTTGCCTCGTTACATGTGAAACCCATTTCAAGTCTGCAGGTCAACTTTTTTAGCACCAAGGACAAAATTTTGCAGGGTCTGGAGACCAGGCGCTGGTGGATATCACGAGCCAATTGTCCAATCGGCGGAGAGGCAAGCCTGTCGATTTAGTATCCGCTCTGCCTCGGTATAGGACCCTCCGATCGGATGCGCCCGACGCTGTTGTCGGATGTACTGCGGACAAAGAATTTTTATTTCCCTCAAGCTATTCACATTGGAAATTTGGTGATTCTTGCCGTATATGTGTCCTACACACTGTCACAACATTAGGAAAAAAATTGTTAAAATCCGAATTCTCAATTTATCATCTTATGAACTAGATTTGTAGGTACATACTACGTTCTTAAGGCAGGTAGGATATGTAAGCAGGCAGGTCGATAAATACCTGGTAGCGCTGTCAGTGTCAAACTTGATTTGGCACTGGGAGCCGCTCTTCTCCGGGCGCGACCAGGATAGACTTGGGGGTACAGTCACCTCCACTCCCCGAAAGACTGAGCCACATTACCCAAGGAAGCAATTGGGGAACCTGTGCTGGCATGGGCTTGGAATAGATGGGGACTTGTACTAACACTAGTATAACGGTGGCTTGCGTGTAAAATAAATACCACGCTAGTGGTTAGGTGTGGCTAGTAGAAGTCGGATATCTGGCGTGCACAGAAATCATCAGGTTGCTAGGGTTAAGTAATTATCAGGTTGTCGCATCCGTCATCAGGATGCGAATACAAATGAGCTCTTGGCAGTACGCCTTAGTCTTGTCAGAATTAGCGGCCTCAGAAGGCTGCACGCCAGAGTATTCGCAGAGATCGAACCACTCAAGGTGATCACAAATGGATGATTTCCAATTATTAAGGGTATCCTCGCCTTTGAGCTCGATTAAAGGGCAAAGGAAGATTTGGTAAGGGTTGGTGGAAGTATCGTCATAAGTAAGGCCGAGGCTAAAAACGCAAGAAACGCAGCTCGACATAAGAATAATGCTTCTTGGCGCGAGTAGCCCGTACGTGCCCGCAAAAGAGAGCTCTGCTTGTTGCGAAAGTGTTTCGCGGACTCGCAGTAAAGTCTTAAAGGCGGGCGGAAGAGCTGATGGTATAAGAAGGAAGATCGTAGTGCGCACGCTCGCGAGATGTTGCAGCAGAGTTTTCAGTAGGCAGAGCCTAAATTCACTTTAATAACTGTTGGCCGGCTGCAAAATTGCGTTGCTGTTGCAGGCGCGGTCGCGTTTGCTGTTTTGGTGTTGACGGGGGACCCGCGAGGCATGGGGAAGCCGCAACGGCGACGTTGAATCTGGGGCTGCCGGCAGGTGTGCTGCGTGCTGTGAAGCAGCAGGACCGCCCGGCAAGGTCTGAATAGCTTCAAAAACGGTCAGAGGAAGCCAGAGGGCTCATAACCCGATGCACGTGGGTGTGTGGCAAAAAAAGTCGTGTATAAGGTATGGTGTGCTGCTGCAGCTGCCAGAGCTGAGAAGCCTATCTACCTATCTATCAATCTATGGTGGTATCCATGGGATACCGCCTATCAACTAGAACTGAATCTGAAGTGTGCCGGTATTGGATACATTTTTGGGAATAGCCAAGGCTCACAACGACGAGAGGCTGGCTTATTGGAATAATCCGGTCATCCAAGCCACTTAGTTGTTCTCCTGTCGTCTGTCGCATCCACGATCAGTATTGGGTTGATCTGTATAATAATGACAAAAACTTACTGATGACCACATTGACGGCAATAATAAATCACAGTTGTTCCTTCATCTGCACCTCTTAATTGTAAGGTGGTATAGTTTGTTTCCTTCGCAGTACACTTTTCACAAGGGTTGTTGATAACAGGCCACCCCAACTTAGAGTTCACTTGTTTTGACCCAATTAGAGAGAGCTGAGAGCGAAGCTTCGATGGGAAAGCGGAGGATGTGGTGACTGTCGTTTTGTTAAGAATTAGGTCTGTTTCACAAAATTGTCAGCTTTGCATAGATTCAACTTAACGGAAAAGGCTGACTTGGATTTAGCTTGCCGCAACAGTCACATGGGACTTCTCTTCTGACGGAGATCGGAAGCGTATCCCCACAGTCTTCGCAGAACTGAATAGCCATACTGCTAAAAGGCTGGAAGAAGCCTCCATGTAGAGTGGTTCCAGCTTTCCGGAGGCACAGATCCAGCGGAGAGGCCCGTCCTGCAGAGCAGTTGCAGACAGCTGTCATTCATTGACAGCTGTCAACCTGACTAATCTACGCTATCTACCTTATCTTATCTATCTATACATAAATAGCCTAATAGAGCCAATTAAACCACCGACCCCCTTGAGGTCAATAAAGAAACTTTCTGCCCACCAAAAGAAGTTAGTGCCTAAAAGAGTACCCCACCAAAATTTCTCTTCAATGTGCTACGCTCCAAGCTGGGTCATCATATCAACTAGTGACGCTCTCTAAGAATACCACGTGAGATTCCCGACCTCGTCCGATCCCAACTTTCCAGTCTAATATTCAGGATGGGCGTCGGAAACAAGCGTACCCTCACAAAAACGCGTCGGAAGACGAGAGATCTCGATCAGATCAAGGCTGATCTCCTCAACCCAAAACACTTATCCCAGTACAAGGATACGAAATCGAAGGAAGACCTGCCGGGACTAGGCAGATGGTACTGCGTGGAATGCGCGAAGTGGTACGATACCGAGGTGAACTTGGTACTGCACCGGAAGGGAAAGCCACACAAGAGAAGGTATGTCCGGGCGGTGTCTTCATCCAGCGTGATGCTTTGGGAGCCGTAGCGGGTATCTAAACTAACATGTCTACTCTTACAGGGTGAAGCAGCTCCGTGAGGAGCCATACACACAGAAAGAGGCCGAGGCTGCTGTCGGTCTAGGGACCAGCAACGAGGACCCTCATAAGGCTAATGAAACTGCCGAAAACGAAGTCGAAATGGCTACCTGATCAGCGAAGAAATCCTATCCAGTTATTTTGGTAGCTCTCCGTATCGTCCACCCTCCGCCAGGCCTTGCGAATAGCTAATTATTGTGCTCTCCATCACAAGCCAATGAGGGGCGTTAGCGATGCATCACGTTAATGCAGGAGCTCACTATTATGTGGACCACTGTGTAAGACCTAAGCGTGGATGATGAGTGGTAAAGGTTCGAGATGGAAGTCAAGAGACTCATGTATTCATCTTAATCCACGAGCCCGAGGTCGGACAAGGCCACTCGGTCGACCTCGACCGGTTGCACTCCGTCCTCTTGAATGGGTGCCGCCTCGTGATGCAGCCGGGACGCGCGATTGTCGAGGATCAGGGGGTGTGAACTTTTTGGGAGTTGGTTTGGAGGTGGTCGACGGATTTTCCACGAAGGACATGTCAGTAGTCCTAAGTAGATGATTAGAATCGAGTCGTTAGACAGAATGCTGGCTCGTACATGAATGTTGTTTCTCCATCCACTTCACCTCGCTCCGTATTTCGAGATCGGACTGTACGATAACCTAGATCAGCTCATTGTTTACATTGTGGAGCTCCGTTTCGGGGGAACCGTACCGGGCTGCTCTTCGCTCTGTTTTGCCCTACGAAAGGATTCGGCAATCGGCCCCTACACTCGTCGCATCAGCTCACGGGCGGCGGCTTCAGGGCAGCTGACCGGGTCGCTCGCTTACTTCGGGGAAGTCGACGCAAAAGGCATTCATATTCAGGCCATACAAGAAACTGGCAAAGCTCTCGCCAAAACGAGCTAGGCTCTCGTGCATCAGCTGGAAGTGCATCATGTTGGCCTCAAGGTCGGCGACAGCATCTGAGAGTTCGGCAAAGGCGGGCTCGAAGGCGTTAAGTGGGAAGGGTTCATGGCCCTCGACGCTGCGCTGGGCGGATTCGCGGAAGGAAGACCGCGACGAGGGGCGGAGGGGTGTCGTGGGACGTGATCGCGAATTCGAGCGCGCTCGCCTCGCGCTCCCATGGCCTTCGCTAGCGGACATGACGCTCTGTGACAATGGGACGAGGGAAGCAAAAGAAGATTATAAAGAATATCTAGTTGGCTCTAAAGTTGTGATCTTTCCCTTCTCGTTGCTATTGGGGTTGGGGGACCACCATTAAGATAGACCTACTTAGGTAGGTGGGCAGGTGTCAGTGCTGAGTTCCAGTATTTTGACGATCTGCGGGGTCGGAGTGCCAGTACTTAGGTAGGTTACACCCTTGCTTCGGCTAGCTGCACTACCTAGTTGGGGTAAGTCAACCTATCCGACTGCTGATTCTCTGCTTATAGGCGGGAATGCCTACCTATCCCTTTAACTGCCATGAAAACGCAGGGACAAAAATAACTGGGTTTTTAGTTCTATACTACCCCTGCCAACATTAGTACATAAGAGGTACACTAAGTAATTCAATTTTTGGAATAGCTTTAATTCTTATCTATCCAACTTGTTATAAAAAGACCGTTTTAAGCAAAGTAAGTAGAAAGTATGTTGTACCGATTTGTAACTACTGTTAATGCAGTACCTTTAGCACAGGCAAATTTAGGTGGGGTGGCAAGTACCTATTTTTCTTCTATTTCAATTGGCTCATGACCTTCACCTCAAGTAATTACGTCTTCGTGGCAGTTAAAGGGATAATGAGCGTTGCAAGATCCTCGCTGTTGCATCTGTTTCTTTGATCTCTGTGGCATAACATGGTTGGCATTTTAATTGTTTAAAAAAATAATTGACAGGTGAGTCTTGTCGATCTTTACACTACATGCTTAGTATAGGTTTTATGACCACTATCCAGGTGCAGACTTATAGTAGTAAGGTACACTTAACAATACCTACCTACCTTATAAGTAATTCCTTAAGTACCTAAACAACAAACCCCATTTTATTTATTGTTCCTTTCCTTACCCAATTCCCAATCATTTCTTTCTCCCAAAGTGACAGTAACTACTTACATACTTATATATAGGTAGTTGTAGGTTACATACATGTAGTCAACGCCGTAATTTTTCGTTATCTCCCTAGCTTCCATGACTGGGCTTTCTTACGTTTATGCCCCTCGCTGCTCCATTTAGCCAAGTCAAGTCGTTGACTGCGCCCCGTTCGGCTCAGCCGGACATTACGTCGCACATCTGCGACCCCTCGACCCTACCTACTTAGGTAGCTACAGTACTTATCTACCTCTCCCTACCTCCTGGGGAGCAACTGCAGCCTATTACATACAGTACCAGCTCTATGAGGCTATCTCGCCCTGTCTTAGGCTCGACGGCTCTTCTTCCCCAACCGTCGTCCCATTGTCGCCTCGTACCTTTCTCTGCCCGTCTTCCACTCTCATTCCCACCTCCTCTTTCACCGCCAGACCGGCCCGTTTCTCAACCCGCGAAGCTAGACCCCGCTTGGGCTGGAGTCGATCGCATCTCGCGCGCCGCCCATCATCCCACCGCCGTCGCCGCATCGCTCCAATTCCTCACCTGCACTCCCTCCAGCGCCCACAGCCGTGTTGCTTGCCTGGCCGGGAATTCCTCCCATTACCCAATTGCCCCCCTAGACACCGCTGCATGTGTGGGGTTGCCTCAGAACATCGAGTTCGAGTTCTCCAGTAGCAAACCGCTTCGCAGCTCCACTTCATACGCGTTGTATCTCATCCCGTTGATTGCGGGAGCGCTCCTTGTCTATAACGCCACTTTTACCGCCTCTGATCCTTCAACCGTAGAAGAATCAGACTGTCTCTCTCCTGAGAGAGAGTTTGACAACGATATGGACGCGCTTCCCGGCAGACCAGGGAACTTGACCCTGGAGGAAGAAGAGAAGCTGCGCAAATTCTGGGACATGTTCCTGCAAATCTGTGGTGTCTTCGACGAAGATGGCGCTGAGGTGGAGGCGCCCGCACCGCTCGCAGAGCAGCAGAAGACATTGACTGCCGGTTCAGATAAACCCAAGAAGAAACGCCTCAATCCTTTTAAGAAAAGGAAGGACAAGGGCAAAGAGAACAAGGTAGCCGACAAGGATGCAGCGACGCTCGCCGCAAAGGAGAATGACCCCGAAGATAAATGGGGTGAGAGCAAGGCATATCACGAGACTCTGGCCAGGCACACGCCCGAGGAGATTCGTGCCACGATATGGTCCATGGTGAAACATGACAACCCGGATGCCTTGTTGCTGCGATTCCTGCGGGCCCGGAAGTGGGACCTGCAGAGGGCGCTCGTCATGATGGTCTCAACGATGAACTGGAGGGCGTCGGAAATGCGCGTAGACACCGACATCATGGTCAAGGGAGAGGAACAGGCAGCGATTGACGAGAAGAGCACCGACGAATCCGTAAAAAAACAGGGAGAAGATTTCTTAGCGCAGATGCGACTTGGGAAGAGCTATTGCTACGGAATTGACAAGGCAGGACGACCCATCTGCGTCTGCAGGGCTCGGTTGCACAAAGCGGGTGAACAGTCTGAAGCTTCTCTCGAGCGTTATACCGTATATTTGATCGAAACAACCCGATTTCTCCTCACACCGCCAGTCGACACAGGTGTACGTCCATGACTTGATGATTGACATTTCATGCTCCGAACTGACTTTGATGTAGTGTATCGTCTTTGACTTGACTGGGTTTTCGTTGGCCAATATGGTAAGCCTCCGACTTCTTAAGCCTCCTTGCTGGTAATGCTTACACAGACTAGGACTATACCCCAGTTAAATTCATGATTCGGTGTTTTGAGGCAAATTACCCCGAAAGCCTGGGTGTCGTACTTGTGCACAAAGCTCCATGGGTGTTCCAAGGTGAGTGAATCCTGCCTCGTTTCATTATGCGACTTTGCTAAAACTGTGTATTTTGCTACTAGGTATATGGCGAATCATTCGCGGATGGTTAGATCCCGTGGTTGCGGGCAAGGTACATTTTACAAACAACGTGAAAGATTTAGAAGAGTTCATCGACAGAGACAAGGTACCTGACGAGATGGATGGTACGTCAGGTTGGGCCTACGAATATATAGAACCGATACCCGGCGAAAACAACAAGATGAAAGATACGGAAACCCGAGACAAGCTCATCCAGGAACGAGAGAGCCTCTACGAAGAGTTCGAAAATAAGACAATCGAATGGATCCATGAAGATGATGCAACAAAGCGCACGGCCATCAAGTCACAACGAAGCGCCATTGCTCAGAAACTAAAAGAACAATACTGGCGGTTGGACCCTTATATCCGGTCAAGGACGCTATACGACAGGATAGGGGTTATTAAGCCTGATGGCAAGCTAGATTATTATCCTCCTTGGGAAGCGGTGGCGACCACAAACGGTACTTCAACCACTGCAGCTGCAACTGGAGAGATATCTTCAGATGATTTAGATTAAGCATCTCTCGAACGGATTGGGAAGAAAAGTGATAAAGGCACAATACTTGAAATCGGGAAAAGGCATGAGGTTTATATGGACATAACTTTGCATAGAATAACTGACATCATTAAAGACGGGCGCAGAGAGGGCCGGTGGCTATTTAGCAGCGCATTGCACCGCTTTGCATGAATTATCTATGTATATATCTGCTCATCAATTGAATTGTACAAACAGCTCAATAGCAGACATTGCCGAGAAAATCTATCTTCACATCTTTGATTTAACCTCCTCGAAGTACTTTTTCAATTCTTCCATGTTCACTTCCTTTGTTGGCCAACCGACACCGAGTCCTTCCTGCTTGTTAGGCTTAGGGATCTGGATGCCTCATTAGTTTCGCAAAATTTTTCCAATGTTCTCAGTCAAAACAACGATCGCGACCAATAGAATGAATTGTTTCGCTTACCATGTGAAAGTGAACCTGTAATTTTGAGAAACCGTTGAGTTAGCTGTTTAAAGCAGTGACTGGTCCGAGGTGGTTCGTAAGGTGAGAGAGGATGGCGGGTGTGTAAAGAGAGATAAAACAGGAAGAATTACATGATCGACGACTTGATGCGCGATTCTACCGTTGTTCTGCAGGATGTTGTAGTCGGTGGCACCTGTAGCGGTGACAAGTTTCTTGGCCACGGGCTGTAGATAGATGAAAATGAGCCCTATTAGCTAGACGCACATTAAACTTCTCACAGACGGACACACACACACACACACACTCTCTCTCTCTCTCTCTTCACGTAGCTGGAAAGGTACGAGTCTCAGGGTAATAACATACCAAGATCTCGCTCAGGTGGTCATCAGGAATATCCGTCAGCTTCGCTCCATGAAACTTGGGGATCACAAGCTATCGAGAGAGAATAAATAGATGGATTAGCATATCAAGGTTTGAAAGGAAGCCCGTGCTGTCCCTGATGTGCCCGGATGGGCGTGCATTGCTTACAGCGTGCCCCTTGCTTAGTGGTCCGATGTCCAGAAAGGCGAGTGTCTTCTCGCTCTCAAAGAGCTTGAAGCACGGAATTTCTCCTGCATACTTACATTAGAAACCGATCTTTATGGAATGAAGAGAAAGGAAACGGTTGGATATCTAGTAATTGTAAAAGAAATGCAAATGCTGAATATATAAGTAGCGCCCGGCAAGGCTAGAGTGTGAATTTGACAAGTGATGATGACGCAGGAAGCATAACAATAAGTTATGCTCACGTTGAATTTGAACTTACCCTTGATAATCTTACAGAATATGCAGGCTGCCATGTTGAAGCTTCTATGATGATATTGTATATTGATGTTATTGACGATATTGTAGGGCTGAGTGAGGTTTAATTAATACCTAGATGGGTCTTGTAAGTTGAGAGAGGGGCATGATAAATTGATAATGTTCTTTGGACTGTACCTAGGTACACTGAGGGGCAGTGTGTCACCTTACCCCACTAGTGCCTACCTTGGGTTTATAGTATATAAGAAAAATTAAAACACTCAAATGTCGGAGTGGGATTGAATACCGTACGCTGTAAATGCCTTTTACCTTTCCAGCCCGTGTTCAACCCAACTTACTCCACTCCGTAATCTTTGGAAACAGCTTGCGAACTGCGCGTTCGATTTTTGAATGATGTTTTCTTTTTTCTTTTTTCTTTCTTTTTTTTTCATATCTTTTTGGTATGTATTCTCGATTCTTCTTCTTGTGGTATACACGTATCTATGTACATACATACATATCTGCATCAGAACTTAATAAGCTGTCGGTTCGATCCTCGGTGTTTTTTTTGTTTTTTTTTTTTCTTTTCTACTTCCTTCCAGTGCATTAGCAAACAACTCCGAGTCTCAAATAGATAGCTGTGAACCAGATCATTTGACTTACTGTTAAGTCTAAAATCTGTCTATAAGGTATCGGCCTCCTGCGGGCATCTAAACCCATGCTCGAGGGCATGCTATTCATTCTATTCATTCAACTGGGCTGTTCTACTCGGTAGTGGCTAGCTCGCTTTCAGCGGATCGAATATATATCGCTAGATGCGGCTGTGATTATATCTGCCTCACCCATTTCGACACAGTTTTTATACTTGATCCATGTTCGTCCTAGGGGAGCTTAAAGGGCCTCGTAAAAGGCAAACTAGGTCCTTCAACTGTAATGTATATAAACCAAACCATAGTTCCCCCACCTTACACGAGTTGGAGGAGCAGGGTTTCCGCATCAGCCTCACTTATTACGTCAGTTGCATCGGAGGTCATGTCCTAAGAGCCCTTTAATATCCTACCTATCGCGCTCCCATGTTTGCTTGCTTGCTTGCTATCTCATTATCATGAAGCGAGCACGGCTGAATATTCCTCAAGCGTAGCGTCCCACGACAAGTAACAATACTCTGCATTTCCACACAGTCTTTTAGCATAATGCCACCTCACGAGGGTTTGGTACACCTGAAAGTGGACGACTGGCGAGATAGCAACGTGGAATTTATTAATAGCGAGATTGATCATAAGGTCAAATATAGTTCGGCTGCCACCGAGCCAGCTTGGCAGGGCGTGGGAGAAACGCCCGGTCTTCATATCTGGCGAATTGAGGACTTTCAGGTTGTCGCATGGCCCAAGCTCCAATATGGAGATTTCCATGAGGGGGATAGCTATATCATCCTGCACTCTTACAATGTCGGAAGCAAGGACAGCGAAGAAAAGCTCGGTCACGAGATCTACTTCTGGCTAGGTAGCAAGACCACGCAGGACGAAGCGGGCACGGCAGCCTACAAAACAGTCGAGCTTGATGAGTACTTGCATGGAGCCGCCACGCAATACCGCGAGCTCCAGAAAGAACCCTCGGATGACTTTCTGGCTCTATTCTCGCGAATCCGGGTATTATCCGGAGGCGTGCGTTCCGGATTCACGCATGTCGAAGCCGAGGAAGAGCCCAAGGAGACCTCGTTGCTTCTAAGAGTCTTCAAGCATCCCCAAGCTAAGCGAGTCGACTCAATCATAGTCTACGAAGTTGAGCCGACATGGCAGAGTCTCGACGAGAACGACGTTTTTGTTCTGGAACGCAGCGATAAGATCTGGATCTGGCAGGGCAAGAACTGCAGCCCAATGGAGAAAGCAAAGGCAGCACAAGTAGTGCATGATATGACGATTGCGAAACACATTGACGTCGAGGTACTTTCACAGTCTGAATCACGCTCGCGGGCGGTAGTCAGCTGTAAGTCATCCCTAGTCTCGGGGGTTTTTAAAGCCTATGTCTGGCCAAGTACTTTTTTCCTTCTTCTTCTTTAAGAACAAATATCTCCGGTTACAGCTACCAAAATATCCTAAGAGTCCTCACACAAGCCTCCAACACTCACATATCCCGCTTTAGATAGTCATGGCTAATCTTTCCTGTGACAGTGCTTGGAGGTGAAGATACTGGAGGCCCTTTTAGGGCTTCCAGGCCGATTGTATGTCGCGAGAGTCGGAGACCGCGCAGGCTATGGCGCCTGTCAGATGCCTCGGGCGCGCTTGAGTTCGATGTCGTCAAGGAAGGGCATGGGATGGCTAGATCTGATCTAGACAGCAACGACGTCTTTCTTCTCGACACAGGCAATAGGGTCTGGGTCTGGCAGGGCTCTGGGGCAAGCAGAGGAGAAAAGGCCATGTGGATCAAGGTGGCAGAAGCATATGTCCGCCACGTTGGCGACGCCGCGGAGAATGGAGACGGTCGCGTATCGCCCATCGCAAAGGTGGTCGACGGCAATGAGAGCTTAGCGTTCGTGAAGGAATTGGAGGGATGATATCATACCTGCTGACGGTGTCATCCCAGTCTTTGGCTTATTCGGGCTCTGGCTGGGGGTGTCCCCCTTTTTTATAAAATCCATTATATTTATTATATTAGGTACGTATATACATAGAAATATGTGCTTTCTGCTTTGTATCCACTTAGTACAAAGCCTTGGCTAAGGTAATTATTACGCTTTAGTTAAAAATCTATACTAGTTATAAATATTGCTTGTTTATTTTTAAAGTATAAGCTATCTTTTATTTTTTATATACTTATTTATATAAACGGTGGTGTAAAGTACTTATACTTTAAAGCTTATGCTTAAAATGTTTTTATTTAATAATTAAAATTATAACTATTTTTTTTTTAAATAATTATTATAATTATTAACTATTAACGTTTTAATATTTTTAATTAAATTAGCTTAAAAACGCTATTTTTGCTTTTTTTTTGCTAAATTTATTAAATTTATTATTTTTGCCTTTTTTTTATTAAATTTATTAAATTTGCTTTTTTTTAATTATTTTGCCGCGATAACTATTTAATTATTTTTTATAGCTTTTTATAATTTTTTTTTAATATTATTTTATTTATATATTAAAAACTTTTTATTAAATAATTATTATTATTATAAGTTAAATATAAATTATTTTTATTATATTTACTAAAAAGCTATATTTTTTTTAAGCTTTATAATTTATATATATTGTTATAATAATAACTTATTATAGCTTATAAGTTATTATAATAAAGTTTTAACTTATTAGTATATTATTTAATTTTTAAAACTTAATTATTTATTATATAAGTTTTAATTAAACCTTTTTTTTTTTATAAATAAGCTTATATTTAGTTTTTTAATATTTTTAAACTATTAAAATTATTTTTTACTAGTAGTATTTTATAATTATAAGCTAAATA
The DNA here is from genome assembly GCA_022495085.1 of Xylaria sp. FL1042. Taxonomy (NCBI): domain Eukaryota; kingdom Fungi; phylum Ascomycota; class Sordariomycetes; order Xylariales; family Xylariaceae; genus Xylaria; species Xylaria sp. FL1042. The sequence continues at coordinate 25,205 of MU380483.1, forward strand.
TTATTAAAATATTATTTTTTTTTCTTTTATTAGTTTATAAATATATTTAATAGTTTTTTTAAATAGTTATTATTAAAAAAGTTTTATATTAAATAAAAAAAAATAACTATTATAACCGCTTAGCTAAAATATTTAATTATAAATATAAATAATAGTTTTTAAAAATATAAAAAAGTTAAAATATTATTAAATAATATTTTTTTTTAATATAATTTATTTAATATCTTTATTTGCTTTTTTAATTTTATTATTATTTTAAGGTTATAATAAAGTTATCGGTTTTATTATTAAATTATATAATTTATATTATATTATAGCTGCTTTATTTATAAAAGCGCTTTTATTATTATTAATTTATTTATAAAAATAATTAAACGTTTTTTTAATTTAAGTAATTAATAGCTTTATAACTTTAAATATAATATTAAAAACTATTGCCGCTTTAACTTATAATATTATATACTTAATATAAACTAATATTTTTATATTTTTTATTAATATATAGTTAATAGCTTACTATAATAATAGTTGCGGTAGTATAATAAGTTAAAAATTAAATAATTTTTTTAAAAAAAGCTTTATTAACTAATATTATATATATTTAATTATAACTTGTTAAATTATAAGCATTACTTTTAAATGTTAATATTATTTATTTATCTTATATTAAATTATATTTACTATAGCGTAGCTAAAGCTAATATAAATATTTTTTATAATTTATATTAAATTTATTATTTTTAATATTTTTAAAAAGCTAACTATTTAATATACTGTTTTTATAAAATATAAAAGATTATTAAAAGCTTTTTTATATATTATTATTTTATATAATTTTTTATTATAAAATAAAAAATGCTTTATTATTTATTTTATTTTTATATTACTTAATAAATTTATATTAAAATAAAAAAATTTATTAATCGCTTATAAATTAATTTAGTTAAGCTATAATAATAGCTTAATTAATTTATTATGTTTAATAAGTTATTTAATTTTTATTAGTTTTTTAAGTTTGTTTTTAATTATTAAAAAGGTTTTTTTTAATAGCTTTAATAGCTAGTTTATTAAAATATTAAATTTATTTATTTAATATATAATTTATATATTATAATATTTTATAATATTAAAAAATTTTATAATTTTTATTAGTTATTTTATTTTAGTTTTAATTATTAGCAAAGATTTATAATTTATTTAAACTATAACTTTTTTATTTTTAACTTAGTACTTTTAATATTAAAAAGCTAATATAATAGCTAAAAGTTTTTTTTTTTACGCTAAATAATATAATTATGCTTTTTTTAACTTTTAAAAAAAATATATTATTAAAAATAATATATTTTTCTTTTTATAAAAATAAAGTTATATTAAGCAAGCATTAACGTGCTATTAACTAAAGTTAATATTAATAATTAAAAATAACTATTAATTAAAAAACTTAATTATTAATATTATTATTATAAAATTATAAATCACTTTTTATGCTTTTTTTATATTAAATAATAATTTAACTATTATATTTTTTAAACTATTTAATAAAGCTATTAAAAGTTTTATAATTAATAAATAATTATTAATTAAGTATTTAAAATATTTAGCAGCGTTTATAAAGCTATATATTTTTATTATTATTAAAAATATTAGTTAATTTTTTATAACTGCGATTTTTATAAAATTAGCTTTAATTTTTTTAATAAAAATTATAAAGCTTAAAAAAATTTTACTATTAATAAATAACAAGTATTTATTAAAGTATATTATTATATTATATTTTATTAAATAAGTAAATAATTTATATAGCTTTATATATAGCTATTTTTTTATATTTATTTATATATAAATATTATTTAATAATTTTATTAGCTATGCTTAAAATAGTTTAATAATTTTTTTTATAAGTGCTTAAAATATAGCTAATATATTATATAAATTAAATAATATAATTAGCTACTTATAAATATTAAAAGGTGTTATAAATATTATTTTTTTAATATATAGCTTATAAATGTTAATATATTAAAAACTATTTTTAAAGTTTATAAAGTTATATTAAAAATAATTTACTATTTTTTATATTTAATTAGTTATATTTAATAAAAAATAAGCTTGTTTTTTTATTATTTTATTTAATTTTTTATAATTATAATAAAATCGTTAAATAACTTTTGCTAGGTTTATTTTAGCTGCTATTATTATTTTTTTAAGTAATTTTTTAAGTATTAGCAACGCTAATATTTTTTAAAGTCTTATTTTTTTTTATATATATATTTTTTTATATTTATAAATAAAGTTTTTTATAGCTTATTTTTATAATAAGCTATATTTTTTTAATAATAGTTTAATTAAAATATAATTTTTTATATTAATATAATATTTTATTTTTACGATTATATTTATATATTATTATTTTTAATTAAATAGCTTTAAAAAAATCTTAATATAATATTTAAGCTTTTTTTATATTTAATTATTAATTAATATATTTTTATATTAAGTTATTTTTATTTTTTTATTTATATAAGTTAATTTAGTTATAATTATTATTATAAAGCGTTTAATTAGCTTAAATATATTGTTTTTTTTAAAATTACTTAATAGTATAATTTTTTTATTTTTAAATAATATTTTAAAACTGCCTTTTTATTTATAAAAAATTTATTTTTTAATTATAATATTATTAAAAAATATACTTTTTAATATAACTTTATTAATAATGCTTTAAAGTTATAAGTAATTTATTTAAGTTATAAACTTAATAATAATATTATAGTTTTTTATAATTTATAGTTTAATATTATTTATATTATATATAATGCCTAGGCAATAAAAGTTATAAAAATATAATTAAGTTGCTAGCCTTGCAAAAATATAGCAATTAATATATTTATAGTTAAAAAAAACAATAAACTTATAGTTATTAAATAAAATAGCCTTAAATAAATTATAATAATTTTAATAGCTATTTTATAGCTTATTTTTATTTAATAGTTTTTTTATATAGCTATTATTTATATAAATTATATAAACGCGGCTTTTTTAAACCTTATTAAAAAATAATAATTTTACTAGTTTTTTATTAATAAAATCTTTTTTAAGTTTTTTAGTAAAGCTTTATTTTTTATATTTATTTTTTATATTATTTTTATTATTATTTATAAAATAAACATATTTTTAATTATTTTTTAATAGTTTTTGCTTATAAAATGTTTTATATTTATTTTTAAACTTATTAATAATTTAGTTTTAAAAAAAAGTTTTTTTAATTATTATTTATTAATTATTAAAAGCTTAACAAGTTTATTTAAGCTATTTAATTTTTTTTAAATAGTTTTTTGCTTAATAATTTATTTTGCTATAATTATAACACTTGTTATTTAATGCTTATATTATATAGCTTTATTTTAAATAATTAAATAATTTAATAATTTTATTAACTTTTTAATTATTAATTATTAAATTAAATATTATTAATATTAATATTTTTAACGTTATTTTTATATAATTAATTAATTAAATAATATTAGCGCTAAATTATTTAATTATATTTAAGCTAATATTATAATTATAATATAATATTATATTAT